>JAQQSW010008880.1:0-13365 GCA_028646575.1 Pseudocheirus occidentalis
GGGGAGGAAGGGGAGAAAAATCTATAACTGAAGTGACTATGGAACAGAATCTTGTAACCTAAAAGTAAACAAATAAGTTAATAAATAAAAATAAATAAAAAAACAACAACAACAACCAAAAAAACCCCAGGGGAGGCTGCCTAGGAAACAACAGATTCCCAGAGGCACCATGTTCCACCTAATTCACCATCTCCTTTTCCTTCCATAACAAACAAACGTTTTTAATTGTTTTTTAGTGATGGTCCAAAATAGGGAACATTCCCCAATACAAAATATATAGAAAAGAGGATTCTATGAAAAACTGTGCATCTCTATTATGTACAGCTTGCTTAAAAAAATAAATCCAACATGTTACTTTCAAAAAAAAAAAAAGGAGGGGCAGCAACTGATTTCAGACTAGGCAACAGTAAAATAGATATGGTTAAAAGAGATAAGAAGGGAAACCTATATTAAACTTAAGAGCACCAAAGAAAATTAAATACTGTCAATATATGCACTGGATGGCATCATAGCTAAGTAGTTAAAGGAAAAACTAATTAAATTATATGGAGAATACAGTAAAACTATAATAGTTGGGGACCTCACCATGTATCTTTCAGACCTGAACAAATCTTTAAAAAGATAAGCACAAAAAAAGTTAAGGACATGAGAAAAATTGAAAGCATGCTGATAATTATTCTTCTATTTCTTGGCTATGCACAGAACCTTTACAAAGATTGACCATGTTCTCTAAGTTACTCAGAAACAAATGCAGAAAATTGAGAGGTATGAAACAGGTTCTTTACTGACCACAGCACAATTTTTTTTTTAAGAAGGGAATAAACTGTATCTTTCTAAAACAAAGAGAACTTTATTTGGACTGGAGAAAGACAAGAGGCCTTTCCTAAGCATGGATGTCCATTGTTACCACTAATTTTTTATCTGCTTCTAGAAATGCCAGCTATAGTAGAAATTAAGGGAATAATAAGCACAGGCAAAAAGGAAACAAAATGATTACTTTTTGCCAACGATATGATGGTTTGCTTAGAAAATACTATTCATCTAAAAATAACTGAAATAATTAATTACATTAATAAAGTAGCAAAGTATAAAATAAACGAATAAAATCATGAGCCTTTTGTCATATTATCAATAAAACCCAGGAGGAAGTAACAGAAAACTAATTCCATTAAAAACAGCTAGAGAATGTGTAAAATATTGAAGTCTAGCTGACAAAACAGACAAAGGAATTATGTGAAAATAACCATAAAACTCTCTCTACAGAAAGATGTAAATAACTGGAGACATAATAATTGTTCTTGGTTGCACTATGATAATAAAAATGGCAAAAGTATCTAAATCAATAAACAAATTCAGTGCCATACCGTAAATTTCCAAAGGATTACTTTACAGAATTAGAAAAAAAAACCAAACCCCAAACAAGAAACAAAAGGTCAAGAATCTCAAGGAAAATAATGAAAAAGAAAGAAAAAAAGGGAAGGCTCTGCCCTCACCATATCAGACCTTAAACTGTATTACAAAGCAGTAACAATTACAACTATTTAATAATGGTTAAAAAATAGAAAAGGTAATTACTAGAAAAGATGAGGTACACAAGATCCAGAAGCAACTGAATATATTAGCTGAGTGCTTGATAAATCCAAAGATTCCAACTATTGGGGCAATGACACGTTAGCTGACCAAAACTTCTGTGAAAACTGGGAAGTGATCCATGAGAAATTAGGTTCAGGTTAACATCTCACACCATTCATCACAATAAGTTCAACACGGATACATAAATATAGATAGAAAAGAGCACATAAACAAATGACAGGAGAAAGGAAGGAGATCTTTAACAACTATGGGCAGAGGAAAAGGTCATGGCCAAACAAAGGGTAGCAAGGATCACAAAAGACAAAACAGTAAGGTAGCAGAGAGAGGCTACAGGGCTCATATTCTCTCAACCACCAACTCCACTGGCATGACAGGTTCCAAGAACCAAGATGCTGTTCCCCTCCTCCACCTCAGGTTCCAGAGGGTTTTTCTCTAGTGCTATGGCTCAAAAACTCCCCTCCATTGTATTCCCGCAAAGATCATTTACACAGTGACCATTTCCATACTATCATTTAACCAACAATTAGCATCCCATTACCGATTTAACCAATTAGCTTTTACAAATATATTTATTTAGGATATTTAACGAGAAGATACAGCAAGAACTTAATTACAAAAACATCTTCCTGAACTGTGACACACCTTGGTCCCTGGGGAGTGTGTCTTCAATCTTTGCGTGGTAGCTACAAAGAACTGTACCAAGTTCTTTTCTGGTATAGCCAATGGACAAATCACCCCCTCTTTTACAGGACACAATGTCTTGACTTTTAAGTCGACCCACTGTTGAATTTGGTCAGACCATGCCTCCCAAGGCTCAATTGCTCTAGCTACAGTAAACTTTACTATGGACTCCCTTCACTGGACTTGTAGTGTCTCTCCCAAGCTTCTGAAGCTCACAAGGTGGTTTCGTTTTCAATATTTATTCCCTTAGAATGAGTGAAGCATAAACACAACAGGGAAAAAGGAAACAAAGGTGTCATGTGTTTGAAGATGAATGACAACTAATGGGAGTGGGGGTGATCTTATGCGAGGGTGGTAGAGAGGTGGAGGGTGGTGGTGAGGGGTGTTTGGGTTCCTCTGTGGTAGACTTTCAAATATACCCTAAATTCTGCTTCAGAAGCAGATTAAAATGAAATAAGAGGACAAGCTGTAACCATAAAATACCTCAGAAGAAGAGGGCAGGGACATCCATTATGCACTGTCACTAATTTCAAGAAGTAGGCTCACCAAGGCCCTTTGGGCTGATAGCATGCAGAGCTTATTGTACATGATCTATGCGAGGACTGGGAATCCAATGGCTGGTTCCTGTCTTACTCTTCCCTCAGTTTAAAATTTTGTCATTCTTAGAAAAGGAAGAGTCAGAAATAATGGGACTTGATAACCAGAAAGCATAACTTACTTAGGGGAAAACTCCCTATTTGATAAGAACTGCTAGGAAAACAGTGTGACAGAAATGAATATTTCTTACACAAAGGAATGTTTAAAACTAGATGCAACTGGATAAAAATAAAATGCTATTAAGTAAAAAAAAAAAAATTAGTATTAAATTAACATACCATATTCCATAATAAATTCAAAATGATACACAATCTAAATGTTATAGGTCATACTATTAAGAAAACTAGAAAAACATTTTATACACCTTTCATAATTATGATGTATTCTTTTTTAAATTTAATTTTAGCTTTATTTTTTCTCAATTCCATATAAACAGAAAAGCTTTTAGCATTTTTTCTGGAGGGTAAAGGCAGGGTAATTGAGGTTACATGACTTGCCCAAGGTCACATAGCTAGTAAGTGTTAAGTGTCTGAGGCTTGGATTTGAACTCAGGTCCTCCTGACTCCAGGGCCAGTGCTCTATTCATTGCACCACCTAGCTGCCCCTTTAGAATTGTTTTTTTTTTTAATGTTGAGTTTCATGTTTTTTCCTTCTTCTCTTCCCCCTTTTGAGAAATCAAGCAATTTGATAGAGATTATACACGTAAAATCATGTAAAACATTCCCATATTAGCCATGTTGCAAAATAAAACAAAAACAGAAAACACAGATAAACAAAACCAAGAATAAAAAAGAAAGTAAAAGAAGCATGTTTCAATCTGTATTTAGACTTATGGAGATGTATTCTTAACCAAATAAGGGATAGAGTCAATTAGGCAATATAACACTGACAATTTTGATTATCTTTTTGATTATCATGAAATTGAAAAGCTACTGAACAAACAAAATTAATGTATCTAAGGGAAGAATGAAAATGGTCAAATGGGGAAAAAAATCTTTGTAAGAGATTTCTTGGATAAGGGTTTAGTATTCAAGATGTATATATATATATACGCTAATTGTAATATATAAGCAAAAGTTATTTCTCAATAGATTAGTGGCCAAAAAATATGAACAAACAGTTCTCAAAAGAACTGCAAACTATTAAAAAAAACTATAAAAGAGAATGAGCCAAGAGAAAAGCAACTCAAAACAACTCTGAGGTTTCAAAAACTGGCAAAGATGACAAGAGATTTAAATAGTCAGTGTTGGAGGAGTTGTAGAAAGATAGGTACAGTGGTTGGCTGGTTGTTCTCCTTTGTTCTCGAAGAGGACCAAAATGACATCATTATGCCAGAGTCAAGTTACAGCGTGTCTGGATGTGGCAGATGAGATCAATACAAACTTGTAATGTTCTACCATACATTGGGCACAAATAGTCCATGTGAACATTTGGGGTGAATTCTCTAAATCTGCACATCATGAGTTTCTTTAGAGCTTCTTCAATTCTGCTTTGCTTTTAGAGCACAGCACTTTCTCTGATATGGGCACCCCATGCTGAGTGGTCCTGTGCTTGATATCTCCCATGTCACACAATTAATTCCAAAGTTATTGAGACAGACCTTGAGAGTGTCCTTGTGTGGTTTCTCTTAAACATCATGAAAGCACTCGCCCTCTGTGAGTTCTCTATAAAATAGTCTCTTGGCAGTTCTACATTTTGCTTTTGAACAACATGACCAGCCCATCAGAAATCGGCTCTCTGCAATAAAGTTTGAATACCTGGCAGTTTAGTTTGAGAAAGGACCTCAGTGTCTAGTACCTTATCTTGCCAGGTGATCATCAGAATCTTCCTAAGACAATTCAGATGGAAGCAATTCAGTTTCCTGGCATGGTACTGGAAGACTGTCCAGGGTTCACAGACATACAACAATGAGGTCAGCACAACAATTCTGCAGACTTTCAGTTTGTTAGTCAGTCTTCTACCTCTTCTCTCCCACACTTTCATTTGGAGCCTTCCAAACACAGAGCTAGCTCTGGCAATGTGTGGGTCAACCTCATTATCAATATGTACATCCCTGGAAGGTACACTACCAAGGTAAGTGAACTTACTCAGAGCATTGAAACTTCTCCATTTGCTGTAACGCATGGTTCCACATTGGGTGTGATGGTGGCTGATGAGCACCTGTGTTTTCTTGGTGTCAATTGTTAGGCCAAAATTAGCACAAGCAGCAGAAAATCAGTTCATACTTTGTTGCATTTCAGCTTCAGGGGCTGCATTGGGTGCACAATCATCTGCAAACAGAAAATCATACACTAATACTTCCTCCACTTTGGTCATGGCTTGTGGCCTTTTCAAGTTGAAGTATTTAACATCAGTGTGATAGCTGACCTTGAAGCTGTGTTCATCCTCACTGAAGGTATTTGACAACATGGTTGAAAACATCATGCTAAAAAGCACAGGAACAAGCACACAGCCTTGTTTCACTCCACTGGTGACTAGGAGAACATGAGAACATTGTCCATCATCCAGAACCCAGGGAAGCATGCTGTGGTGGAATTAACATACAATGCTGATGTACTCCAGGCAACTAAATTTTGACACAATTTTCTATAAGCCCTCATGACTGACAATATCAAAGGCCTCTGTCAGATCCACAAACATTGTGTACAGACCTCTGCTCTACTCCTGGCATTTCTCTTGGAGTTGTGTGTCAGCAACCACCACATCAACAGTTCCTCGGCCCTTTCTGAAGTCACATGGCTCTCAGGTAGATGACCATTTTCCAGGTGAAGGATCAGCCTGTTAAGGAGGACTGGCAAGAATCTTACCAGCAATGACAGAGAGAGATCCCCTTGTGACTGTTACAGGACAACCTATTTCCTTTACCTTTATAGAAATGGACAATGGAGGCATCCTTGAATTCCTGGGGGATAAGCTCCTCTTGTCATATAACCCAGAAAATTTCCATCAGCTTTTGTATGAGTGATAGACCCTCTACCTTGTAAGTCTCAGGTGAAATAGAACCAGCACCAAGTACTTTGCTGCACAAAAGGAGTCTAACGGAATTCAAAACCTCTTCTTCAGTTGGAACTTCAGCTGGGGAGAGACTGACTTCAACCTGAGGAAATGGTCAGTGACTTCAGCACTGATTAATGATGGTTTATTGAGAACAATATGGAAGTGTTCAGCCCATCTCTCCAGGATCATGTCCTTATCACTAATCAGTGTAGCTCCACTGAGTAGTTGAGATGCATCATAAGTCTTTGGCCCATAAATAACCTTCAGGACATCATAAAAGTGCTTTAACTTGTTACTATCAGCATAAAACCAAATTTCATCTGCCTTCTTACTAAGCCAAAAATCCTGTATCTCTCTGAGCTTTGCCTGTACTTTAATTTTGATGGAATTAAATGCTGCCTTCTTAGGAATGGATGAATTGTCTTTCTGCTATAAGTTCTCATTTTTGTTTAGCAGCTTCTGAATTTTCCCATAATTTTCATCAAATCAGTCTTAGCATTTGCCAGTGTTCTGACCTAGGTGGGCAACTGCACATATAGCATATCTCTGAAAACTGTCCCCTCCTTTTCTGATTCACTGCTGCCAACTGTATATTGGCTCAGTGTTCCCTCCAAGTTAGCAACAAACTTCCCCCTCAGAGAAGAGCTCTAATCTGTTGACATTAATTCTTCTTGTAGTCATTTTGCCTTGGGGACACCACATTGGTCAAATTTGAATGTTTAACTTGGAGAGGCTAAGTCTATGATCAGTCTAGCACTTTGCACCACACATGACCTTCGTCACTCTCACATTTTGTCTGTCTCTTCTCCTTACAATCAGATACTCTACTAAATGCCAATGTTTGCCGTGAAGGTGCATCCACCACGTTTTATTGTGTTTAGGTAAACAGAAGACAGTGTTGGTGATGAGGTCATGAGATGCACAAGTCTTCAGTAGTTACTGACCATTGCTGTTACTATTTCCAACTCTACTTTTCCCTAGGATTCCCTGCCATGTCTGATAGTCTGAACCTAAGGTCACTCAGACTTATAACCATGTCCTCTTTTGGCATATTAGGGTCTTCAGGTCTTCATAAAAATTTTCTTTGACCTCATCAGAGTGTGTCATAATGGGAACATAGGCACTGATGATGGTAACAAGACGTTTTCCTACAAGTGGCAATCGCATTGTCATGGGCCTGTCATTCACTCCTTTTGGTAAGCATATCAGCTTGTTGAGTAGATTAGTTCTGATTGCAAAACCTACACCAGCTTCATGGCATTCCCCTTCCCTGCAGCCACTCCAGGAAAATGTGTATCTAGCTCCAAATTCAGTAAACTGGCCTTTATTTGCCAGCCCTAGTTCACTCAGGGCTGCTATTTGAATGCAATACCTGCTAGTTCTCTTGCAACAAAAGCTGTTCTTTCATGTCTACTGGATTTTGTGTTGTCTATAAGTATGTGTACATTCCATGTACTGATGGTGAGTGGAATGGTCTTTGCAGATTTTTTTGTACTTTCTGTGTGTTTCAACCACAGGGTGGGATCCCTACCTGCTGTGGTAATCAAGCCAGGGTTGGGTAAGCAGACAATTTTTAGGGCACCTTTTCTAGCCCCTTCCTCACACCAGGAGGTGAGCAGTGCAATCCTTAAACAGCTGCTCAGACACCTGGCGGCTGCTGAATTCCATTGTGGTGTTCAGTGAGAAGACAATCCTATGGCATGGGCTGCCTGTGTGCAGGATTGTAACTACAGCTCACAGTGTATTGTTGGGATCATCACTTGCCTGTCACCACAGGGCTTTGAGATAGGCATAATGGTAAAATGGTATGGGTGATGTCTTTTGATTCATGTGTAAATTGGATTTAAGTGAGGCAGAGTTGCACAAAGTCATCAGCCTCACTCTTATCCAGAGTCATCACAGTCCAGTGGTAGCACACAGTTATAAATGACTAGGGATGTCCTGGGATGCAGTGAATGAATGACCTTGGTGTCTTTGATGTCTAACCAACCTCTCAGTGCTCCACAGCACCTGCTTCAGCTACCTTCAAGGCTACTGGAACAAACTGTTCTCATCTGCCCATTGCACCAAGGAAAGTCATCACATATTTGGGTAATATCCCCCAACTTGTTGTCATTAGACCTCTTTGGTTTAAGCATTCTGAAAAGTTATCTGGAACTATCCAAATTAGGTAACAAAAATGTCCATATCCTTTGGCTCAGGGACCCCACTATCAGGTATATATCACAAAGAAGTCATTGATAAAAAAGAAAGGTCCCATGTGCACCAAAATATTTATAATACCACTTTTTGGGGTAGTGAAACATTAGAAACAAAACATACTAATCAACTGGGTAATAGCTAAGCAAATTGTGGTACATGAATGTAACAATATTACTGGACTGAAGGATTAATAGGTTAGATACAGAGAAACAGGAAAAGATTTACATGAACGGATGCAATGTTAAATAAGTAAAGAAAACAATAAACATACAGACTGCAGCAATATAAATGGAAATAACCACCACAAAACAATCAAAATGGAATATTTTGACATTACAAAGAACATCAATGGCCTCAAAAAAGAGTCATAAGAAGATACTCCTTTGAAGAAGTGGGAGGTGCATATATTTTCAAATTTATTTTAAAATGCTGCTGATTGTTTTTTCTTTTTTCTTAAAATTTGTTTTTTGTTATATGAGATAGTTCTCTGCGAAGGGGAAATTTAGGTGACGTAAAAGCAAAAGATATCAATAAATTTTTATTTAAAAAACTTGCTGTCCTTGGCAAATCAACTGGGATGCATTTTGAATTTATTGACATTCCCAATACAGAATAGTCTTTGGGGTGCCAGGAAGATAAAAAAAATTGTCCTTTTGAAGGGGTAGTGGTCCAAGCTGAGACCTTTGCTCCTTAGCCCAAAAGAATTTGCATCTGATTTATTTAAAGGGGGAATAATGGGGTTAGCTCTGGAACCCCTTGTTCCCCAACTCTCCTTGAACCTTCCCATATGGTCAAGTCTCTGGTATTCACCTGAGGCATCCCAGTAATTGTTTCAACTGACCTTTCAGTTGTGGTCCAGTCCCCCAATTCTTTGTTGCCCAGCCTTCCATTGTCTGTTACCTTCAGACCACCCTGGCTACTTCCCACCCTTGATCCTATATAGAACTCATTCTTCTTTGGTCACATGGTCCAGGTCCCTGGTATTCCTGGCCCTTCTCTGTTATCTCCCAGTCACTCCAGATTACTTGGTAACTCCCACAGTCTTTCTGTATATAAGATCCATCTTGCCTCCATTAAGGTGCTCAGATTCCTTAAGAGTCTGGCCTATATGGAGGATTTTTAGATCATGCCCACCTTCTATTGGTGTTCTAATAAACCTTGTCTTTGAGTGAAAGAAAGCTTTGGTCGAATTCATTTAGATAGGACCCACATGGTGCTATTTCAGGGTCTCAGCACCCCTTTCATCAACACTTTCACTTGTTTCCCCGGTACCATACCAGAAAGTCTTTATACAATAAAACTTTTGCCAACAAGCAAAAATCACAACTGCTTCCAAACAGAGTTATGCAGATTCAAGAAATAAAAAACATTTAAATCTGCCAGAAGTTTGGTATTTAACAAGGTCCTCTTTTAATGTTTTTAATAGCCTTTCCTAACCCAAACACAATAAAGGCAAAGTTGTTTTGTTTTGTTTTGAAGCTTCCAATCACAGAATGAAACCTAATTTCTTTCTGAATGAAATGGAGCTCTCTCTGAAGGGATTTGGGGATTTAGAACCTATGATTAACTGGCAATAATTCTTTTATCCTTAGGTGAGAAACCAAACAAATATGGCTTGGTGCTTCTGTAGCTATACTCAATGATGTGCCAAGTGCTACAAAAAACCCCAACAAAACAGCACTGAGTCCCCTGTTAATTGGATCTATCATGTAAAATCCTGATATCTGGTATACCCACAGGATGTCCAGGGACCCTTCAAGTGATTTACAGGGACTAAAATATTTTTATTTAGGGGACATCAGAGGGGTTGTAGGACTGAGACTTCAGTAAAAGTTGAAGGGCCAGAGGATTAAAGAAAAGAGTTATAATGAGAAAGGCTTTCAGATGCAAAATAAATATTTCTCCACCCTAAGAAGGTGTGCCCTTGAATAGCATTGAACAGCATTAGATACCAGTGAAGAGATGAAAGAGAATGCACTTGCCTCTAGGGCACAGACTATATGCATACTTTTCTCCCTTGCTACTCAACTACATAAGAACTGAATTGAAATAAATTGTCCTAAATCACAATGGAGTGTCTCACAGAGGGAAGGGACTTTAGGGACAGAAGGGAAGACAGGATAAAAGAGGCAAGGCCTCTCTAGTCTCTAGCCTGGAGTGGTGAACAACTCAGAGTGGAGGCCCCAAGGCTTTTGTCAACCCTAAAGTAAGGGTCAATACCCTAGGGAAGTGGTTCTCAACCTGTGGGTCAAGATCCCTTTGGAGGTTAAATGACTCTTTCACAGGGGTCGACTAAGGGCTATGAGAACAGTTTGTTCCAGTGGCCTCGAAGGTAGCTGAAGCAAGTGCTATGGAGCACTTAGAAAACACATATTTCTGATGGTCTTAGGAAATGAGACAGGACTCCTCTACTGGCCCACATGCAGATAGCCCATATACGAATATTAAAGGGTTGAGGCATTAGGAAGGTTGAGAACCACTCTACCGAGCCAAGCAAGTGGCTGAAGAAACATCAAAGAAGGTGCCAGGGAGACTAACAGATTGACCTACCTAGCAGAAAAATCTTGTCCTCTGAAGAGCTCAATGGCTAAACAATTTGCAGTTTAGTCTGAAAGCAGCTACTCATGAAGGACCAGTCTTCCCAGCCCTGTCTGGCATGCCACAACACAGCTGAGTTTGGTGAGGAATCAACACAGCCACCTAGTAATTTGCTAGACTCAGCCTAGCAGCATATTGATCACCCAGCCAAGATAGTATGCCCTATGAGTAGCAAGTTCAGCTGAGCTGCCCATTTAGCTGAGACCCTGGAACCTCCAACAAACCAGCTCATTTAGGCAGCAGAACAACTCATCCATCACTGGTGTCTTTTCCTTCGGTGAACTTTGATTTTTATTTCCCTTCAGAGAAAGAAAGGATATTGAGGTCTGGTAGTTATACCAGAGTTGTGAATTGCCTTGGCCATGTGTGTTAACTACTAATGTAAACTGTACATTAAGTTTATGTTCCTCCCCTCCCCTAGACCCTCTGGGTATTAGTAGGACAGTGCATAAATGCTTTATAACTCTTTTTAAGCCATTTGAGTAAATGTCTTTTAAAAATAACTAACTGAATCTACTGACTGATTATTAAGGGGAAACACATTGGTAGGGGCTTGTGAACTAGCAAGAGGAGGACAGCTACCCAGAGTTACCCCTAGAATCCTAAAAGTAACAGTAGTTATCTTCCTGGGGAATTCAACTTGCTAGTGCCAATATAAGTTGGGTCAATGAGTTCCAAAGGGGAGTCTTATATAAATAGAAAATTTTGTACAAAAATATCAATGCAATTTAAATTAGAATAATAACAGCTGAGGGAAAAAAAAACAAAAAAACTTTGCATCAAATTTCTCTGTAAAGGTATCATAACCAAAGTCTTTGGGGTTTGATCCAAATATATTCAAATAAGAGGCATTTTCCAATAGATAAATGCTCAAAAGATATGAATAAGTAGTTCCCAAAAGCAAACTATCAGCAATGACAGGAAAAAATATTTCAAGGCAGTGATAATAAAAGAAGTAAAAATTAAAACAACTTCAAAGTTCCAACTCATACTCATCAGATTGGCAAAGATGATAAAATGGAAAATGGCAATTTTGGAGAGGTTTTGGGAGGACAGGCACACTGCTGCACTGATGTTGGAGTTATGGATTGATCCAACCAAACATTCTGGAAAGTTATTTCGAACTGTATCTTAAAAAAAAAATTCACTAAGCTGTGCTACCCTTTTGAAAGTGATTCAAAAAAGAAAGTGTCAAAGAAACATTTAAAAAAACAGACAAAGGAGAATAGAAGGAAGTTCATAAAGATAGATACACAATCAAGGGAGTGTTGGTACTATAGTATTGCATTTATTATACATCTGAAAGAACCCAAGTTGTACATAATAGAGATCCACAGTGTCATATGCAGGCATCATATTTCTGTTCTTTGTCTATATAAATGTTGATATCGATTAATGTTTATGAAACTCATTTTGTTTTTGGTTTTTTTTTCAATAGTTGCCATCAATTTATTAAAAGAGATGATTGGTTAGGCATTTGCAGTGGTGACTTCAACTTCTACACCTGGTTCAATGCTGATAGAAGTGATCTGTTTAACAATTTCAGAAGGACTGTGCAAATCAATAAGGCGTTTGTGGATTCTCATCTGGAACCTATCCCAAGTCATTGAACCTTCACTGCAAGGAGTTTTTCTAGTTGTAATTCGAAGTGTCTTAGTGGGCATTCAAACAGTTTCCTTCACTTTCAAGTTCTTCTCTGCGGCTCCTCTAATTAGGTCAGCGCACACTTTCTCGAGTGATTTCATGTTGAGGCTGGTCAGGGTGATTCAGATCCGGTGAATGGCCACTTTGGGCTCCACAAGGGTCTTGCCGGTGTTTTTGAATGCCATGGCGGCACAGCGGCTTCCTGACCAACTTATTCCTCAGTGAGAGTGAACAGCGGTGAGTCAGAAGGAGAGGCAGAGTTTGCCCACTCAAAGTGGCTGCGGCAGTGATGCCTTCACCAAAGAGCCAAACTCACTTTTTAAAAAAGACAATTCAGGGAGCTGGGAGAAGATGACCTTAAGTGACTTTCAAGTCTAACTTCAGAGAAGCTTAAATCAGACGGCAACTCTAGAACTGAGGAATTTAAGGTACATATCTGGCAAGGTTATGGACTGATGAACAACGGTGGCACACCTCTGTACGTGTGAAATACTCAGTACTGCTATTTTGCATGTAAGCAGAATGGAATGCCAAAAACTGGAGATGCGTGCATGGAGCTTGTTGGGTTGTGTTTTTTTTTTTTCAAGTCAATGACTTGGAGATGAATTAAAACAATATGATTTTTTAAATTTCTTTTTTTATTTGTTTTCTTGTTTACATTATTAATTTTCATTACATTTTTTAATTACAAATTTTCTCCCCGTCTTGCCCCAGCCCCAAACCTAAAGCAGCAATCCCACTGTAAAGCCCCTCCACTGCTCTGATCTCTTACTTTCTGGTAGGGCAGGGAGGGTCTCCTTGTCCCAGCCCCTATATATCTTAATTCCTAGTTGCAGGTATTACAAAACTTTAAATTCTAGATTCTTTTGATTCCTCCCTTGTCACCCACCCCCACTGGAAGGACACTCAATTCCATACAGGCTGTGGATGTGTGATTATACAGGACATCTTCATAGTGTACATATTGTGACAGTGATCATCTGTCTCTCCTTCCTATCCCTCCCCTCCTTGTTCTGTTCTCTACCCTGTCCCTGTCCGTTTACTGAAGTGTGT
>JAQQSW010008881.1:0-13365 GCA_028646575.1 Pseudocheirus occidentalis
TAGAGTTCGATTGCTGTTCTTACTTTGCTTCCTTTGCCTGCTTATGTTGCCAGTCAATTACTTGATTTTTTAGATCTGTGGAATTCTGCTTCGGGGTGGGGGAGGGGTGGGAACTCTGTCCCAAATTGCTAGAGTTTTCACAGCTGCCAGAGCTGTTGGGAGGGCACTGTTTTTTTTGTTTGTTTGTTTGTTTGTTTTTTGCTGCCCCCACCAGCTTTGGCTCACTGAAAACCCACCCCAGGACCACGACCCAAGACCATGATCCAGATCCAGGCTGCTCAACACAAGAGCACTTAGCCTGTGAATGAGAGCTTGGCGCCCCCTGCAGGCTGCAGGCCGGGAGCTCTGATGCAGTGTGGAGGCGGCTGCAGGGCTACTGCTTCTGCCACTTCCTTGTCCTGGAGGCAGTTTGTCCAAATGGCTTTTCTCCCGAAAATTTAGCAAAATTCCACTGACCTTTCACTTAGTCCTTGTTTCTTATGGCTTGATAATTCTGGAAAGTGCCACAGCTGCCACTGATCCACTCTCCTAAAGGCTCCAACTGCCTCTCATCCTGGCCACCCTGGGGGCCAAGCCATGGTTTCAGGCTGGGCTGGTTTTGGCTCCCAGGGTGCTGCAATGAGCCCTTTGCGCCAAGCTGCCTTCAGCAGGAAATGTGTTTTTCTGTATTTCTGTGTTGAGTTCTGGAGCCCTAAAATTTGTTTAGAGTCATATTGTATGGGTATTTGAGGTGGCTATGTGCGAGCTGCAAAACCTTGCTGCTTCTATGCCGCCATCTATAGTATTCATTTTAAAAAACCCACCAATTACATTTATGCACTAACACCAGAACACATCAGGTTCTGTAGCTGCAAAGGACTTTTAATTAAAACGGCTGCTCTTAATGAAAGGAAACTGAGTATATGTGAGTCCCCAAATTCTCCAGCAAAATTGCCAACCTAAATTGGCTAAGAATTGTGTCAGGAAGAGGAAAAAAGATATGTCTGAGAACCTGTGATTTACAGAATATCTTCCTGTGCCAAATTCCCAAATTTTAATCATTAAAATGATTTATCAGTCACCTTCTACATTCTATAGTACTACTGTCATTTTTGGAAATTTATAGAAAAAAATGGAAATAAAAATCAAGCAATCAAATCTTCAGCGGTCTGTCTATGTTTAAGAGGATTTTTCTTAAGGGTTAGAAGGACCATTATTAATATATTTAAAAGAGATGTTCTCAGAGCTTATGTGTACTTGATGTAGGCAATTTTAAGCTTAAAGTGATCTTTTTTGGAAAGAAGCTACCAAAAGGTTGCTCATTATGTGTTTTTCTTGGCTCTATTAGACTTTCTTATCATCATTCAATTTAATAAGTATTTACTTTGCACATACAATTTGCCCAAGTACCATGGGGGACACAAAAAAAGTAGAAGAAATAGTTCCTGCCCTCAAGGAGCTTACACTCTAGTTAGGAAGCTAATGCAGACATGAAACAAAAAGAATATAACTCTCTGTATAAAAGTAGAAACAACATAGTGTGGTATAGCTCAAACATATGTAAGGAGTTAAAACTAGCAATGTGGTACAGCAGAAAACAGCAGGAATCTATCAAGAGACCTTATTTCTAGTCCCAGCTCTGCCATGAAAGAGAAAGTCTTCCTGAGAAAGTCACTTTAAAATCTCTGGCCCACAGTACCCACATCTTTAAAACAAAGGCTCTGGTTTAAATTATTTCAACTCCCAACTCAAAAATTTCTATTAATTTTATGAGTCTATTATCCTTAATAATGGAAAGAAGTTGGATTCAGCAAAGAAGTCTTCATGAAGGCAGTGAATTTATGTACAATACTAAGAATTATAAGAAGTGTACTATCAAATTGAGGTGTTAAGTCTTTTTGGATAGAGGGTAAAAGCATGATAAAGGTACAGAAACAGTAATGCAAATGATATTTACAGTCAATGGGAAGGTGACTGAAGCAAGGGTGATGTTGAGAAGTAGAAGAATGTAAGCAAGATTTGGTAAAGTAGAACACTGATGGAAAACCCTCAGGCCACGCTAAGGGATTCCTATTTGGGGCAATTGGGGAGCTGCTGTTTGTTCTTACAGAAGGGAATCAATATCTTTATACTCTAAAAAATGAAAACTATAGAGAATATAAGGGAAAAGACAGATACCATTAAATATTTCTACTGAGTCCACAGCTCGGAAAACACAGACAATGTACTTCTTTAGTCATTTCAGCTACCAAAGGGATAACTCAAAAGAAGGGCAGACTAATGCTGCTTTATTGTTTGTCCACTCTTACATGGGGCAAGTGAGGGGGTAAAGAGGATCCAATGGGACAGATGTTCTAGCAATAACATACCACGTGACCAATCAAAATCCAGCTAAGCAGTATAATTTCAGTACTCCAAAATTAAATAGTAACATCACTAAGAGACCACTTAACTCAAACAGTCAAAGGCTATTAAGGGAACACAGAATTCCAATGATGAGCTGGTCTGATCAATTAAAACACCAGGTTTTTCCAAGACAACAATGCTCCAAGCTCTAATGGATAAGCTTGACTCTTCAGCAGCCCAGGTGCGTGGGCCAATATTAAACTGAACTCCTCCTCTTAAATTTGATTCCTTTGAGTCTCTATGGAAATAAGGAAGTCTCACAGGCTTGTGGGTCACTGCTGACCTATCTTTTACTCACCCCACTCCCTGAAAAATAAATAGTAAATGAGAGGTGAGGAGAGTTTATGTAACAGTAGATTCTCTGGAATAATAATAATAATAGTAAACCTTACTATGTTTGAAGCACTATGCTAAGCACTTTACAATGACCATTTCATTTGAGATAATAAGGGGAAGAAAACAAAAGCCACAGAAGAGCTTAAACCAGCCTAGGAGGAAGCAGCATGGAAAGCTACACAGTGTTCTGTTCTGAGCTGCTCTGTGATAGGCAGCTTGGAGAGAAAAGTCTCCCACAGCCTCCGTCTGTCCTGTCTGATCAGCCCTGCTCAGTCACCTTTGCTGTAACTGGCATCAGTCACATCACTCCCTAACTAGTTCAGCCAGAACCTTGAAGCCAGGCTTGTCCCCCATTCCTGTTCTTTGCACACACTCCACTACTGTCATACTGGCCTTCCTGCTTCACCTCTTGCCTCACCTCCCCCATGACACACCCTCTCCTGTGTCCATGCCCTCTGTCTGTCCCCAGAGCCTTCAAGGCAGCTCGTCTCACTTCTCCCTCTTAGGAGCCCTCACTGCCTTCAAGGCTCAGTTCAACCACCACCTTTCAAGAGATCATTTGTGATTCCTAATGGGATCCTTCGATCACTTCCTGTTTATTTTGTGCCTATCTTGTTTATTTTTATGGGATCAAAGCACCACGGGATCACAGATGTAGAGCTGGAAGGGACCTCAGAAGTCACCTATCCCACCTCCTTATTTCACATATGAGGAAACCCAGACCCAGGGAAGTTAAATGACTCGCTCAACGTCACACAGAAAGTAAATGTCACAGATGGAATGTGAGTCCAGGTCTGCTGACTTCACAGTCAGTGCACTTTCCATTGTCCCATGATGCCTACTGTTGTGTCTCCAATAAAATGTAAACTCCTGGAGGGCAAAGGATGTCTCATTTTGTCTCCTAGCACACTGGACGTACTTAACAAACGCTCAGTGCTGTAGTGAACAGAGTGCTAGATCTGCAGTCAGGAAGACCTCAGTTCAAATTTGACTTCAGGCATTTACGAGCTCTGTGACCACGGGCAAGACATGTAACTCCTGTTTGCTTGTTTCCTCATATGTAGAATGGGGATCACCTACCTCCCAGGTTTTTTGTAAGGATACAATGAGATAACAATTGTAAGGCATTTAGCACAGAGCCTGGCACATAATAAGCAGTATATAAATGTTTAATTGTCTTCAGTCATATCCAACTCTTTGTGACTTTTTGGGGGGACTGGAGAAGTATGCCATCTCCTTCTTCAGCTCATTTTATAGATAGGGAAACTGAGGCAGAGTTAAGTGACTTGCCCAGGGTCACATAGCTAGTAAGTGTCTGGGGCCAGATTTGAACTCTTCCTGGCTCCAAACCTAGGCCTCTATCTACTGCGTCACCCAGCTACCCATTATAAATGTTAGGTACTATGATGATGATGGAATGATTGACCTAACTTCTGCTTTGCTTCAGCACCTATTAGAGTCCTGTGGTATATACAGTAATGCGGTGCTATGGGTAGTTTTCCACATGGCTGAATTCGAGTCAAATTTTCTTTATGGAAAAAAGGCACACACAACAGAACAGATGACTAAAGATCACTTATGTTTGGTTTTGGAGTACAATCAAGGACATATGCTTAAACAAAACACTCACACACAAACAGCTTATCCTCATTTAGCCCTGCCTGAAATCAGAAGCCCTGAACTTGGTTGTCTAAAAGGAGGGAACAGGCTGGAGGCAGCTTTAGAATCAGAGGTTCACAAACTTATTTGGCCTACCATCCCCTTAAAAAAAAATAAAACTACTCAGTGCTCCCCTGGAAATCTACTTTCTTTAACCCTTTAGGTTTTGGGTTTTTTTGGAGTTTTTTTTTGAAATTTGCATTATTTCAAACTACTACCAGCACCCCCTAGGGGGCAGTATAGTCCACTTTGGGAAGCTATGCTCTAGATAATTCACAAAGCATAAAACACGTGACAAGATTTGTTTCCTGACTCAAAGGATTTTGACAGCCTCTGGCTATGAAAGACAAAACATTTATTCTCAAGGATCCAATAAGAAGCAACTCAGTTCCAATCAATCCAGATTTCACATCTTATGCCCTTTAATCCATTCTGTTTAGAATAACTTCATTTTCTACCTACGGTAAATGTTAAAAAAAATTTTCCTTCCAATTTTCCTTAAAAGAAAAATTGAGATAATCTCCTCAAGACAGTCTATGCTCTTAATTTTCAAGTCATGCTGGAATCACCCATGGTTGATTATTCACTACTTTACTCACTGGAAGACAGTTTATACTGAAATCCTGTAAGCCCATGGTTATAACCATGGCCTTCAAAAAAAAAGTTGGGAGACATACCTGAGAAATTTCTGTATCCAAATGGTGTTTGGATATCTGGAAAAGAGAGGAAAGAGAATTATTTATTATTAACTCAATTTTTAAAAATTTCAATCCATTATACTGACACAAGGTTAGTGAATGGGTGGGTACATTCTTCCATCAAAACTGAACTGAATTTGAACATGACTAATGCATAAAGAACAGGTTCAGTGAGAGCAAACCAAGATTAGGAACTAAATTTGGGACGTCAATGCTGTAAGGACCTTCTCTCCTGATGAGGAATTGCATTTAACAAAGCAGTTTCAGACAGTTGCCTTTAGACAAAATTTAAGACTACAGAGTGTAGACAGAGTTTCAGTGACTTGCCCAGGGTCATAAAGCTAGTATGGGTCAGAGGCAACACATGACCCCAAGTCTTCCTGGCTCCAGAGGAAGCTCAGAGCTCTCTACCTACTATATTATGCTTCCTCTCTATATCTAGGTCAATATCCAATTTTTGACCTTCCCCCCCCCCCCCCAATCTGCTATTCTAGATCACTGAAAAAAGCTAACATGGCTTATTTCTCACCTTTGTTAAACATTAAGTTTTTGAAAAAAGAAACCACAGGCAACTTCACTGGTCAAATTGGACTGGTTCATGACAAGCCTCTCCAGGAGAGTCATAGCTTCTTCTCTGGGAGCTGATATCTATAACTATGGTCAGATAACTTTACCAATGTGGGTGTGTCACTAAAGATAGTCTATTGGTGAAAACTTACTGATGCTGAATGTCATACATGGCTTTAAAGATCTAAAGCTAGAAGGAACTTTAGGGATCATTTTTACCTTGACCCCGCATTTTACAGAGGTGGAATCCAGGGCCCAGGGTAATTAAAGTCATTTGCCCAACATCAATACTGGAAGAAAGACGCAGAGCTAGATAGGATCTGAAATTGGATTTTCTGACTCCAAATCCAGGCCTCTTTTCACCACCGCACCCTCCTTCAACTTCTGCTTTTGATTGTGAAAAAATAATCTACAAGATTTCCCACGTACAAGGGATTATGTTAGATGCCAAGGGGACTGCCAAAGTTATTAAGACAAGTGAGGCGGGGCAGCTAGGTGGCGCAGTGAATAGAGCACCGGCCCTGGAGTCAGGAGTACCTGAGTTCAAATCTGGCCTCAGACACTTAGCACAAAAACTAGCCGTGTGACCTTGGGCAAGTCACTTAACCCCAACTGCCCTCCAAAAAAGCAAAAAAAAAAAAAAAAAAAAAAAAAAAAAAAAAAGACAAGTGAGGCAACCTGCGTTAGGGCAAAAAGCCCTGGGTTTGAAGTCAGAGGACCTGGTTCCCAAATCTCTCATGGCAATTTCCCACAAGTCACTTCTTTGGGCCTCAATCTCCACATATTTACACTGAGGAGGTTGGGTGAAATCTTCTCTAAGCTTTCTTTCAGCCACAAAGTCATAATATTAAAGATTTAGGGATGAAATAGATCTTGAAGATCGTCTCATCCAAACCCTTATTCATTCAGCAGAAAAGAAAACTGAGGTAGACAGAGTACACGTCACAGAAAGATTCAGAGTCATACACAAAGCAGCAAAGCTGAGATCTGAACCCAAGTCCGTTGAATCTCTTTCCAATTCACTACCTTGATCTTAAGTCCCAAAGAGGAGTTCTAAAATGCACTTGAACAACGATGGCATTATTGGTATAAGCACTATAGCCTCAAGAAATACCAGTTTGAAAGGACCAAGATTTATTGAAATAGACAAGCTGTGATACGTATGGACTCCCAATCCCCCCCAAAACCAACAGTCACATTGTTTTATGGCAAATATATGTTTCAAATAAAATATGCATTCGTCATTGCAAATCAATTCTATAATCTGTAACGACTCTACTTCTTAGGGATATTTATTTATCACACAAAGTATAGGCAAACTACCATTTTTCAGTTATACCCACCAAGCCTTCAGGTATTCTATTAAAGTTATACCTCTGAATTTATGGCCTTCAATTTCCTTTGAATAAATAGCAATTATATCTTGCAACACAGCTTACTGTTTAGTTAAAAGGAAAAAAGAGAAACCATTTTGTATGGAAACAGAATTATTAGAGTGATACATGATGGGACTGTTATAGCTAACAGCCTGTCAACACTGTCAGTGAAACCCCTAACTTTGGGAAATTTACAACTTAGCAGAAAAAATGTACTTCAGGCTGAAAAGGAATAAATCAGATTGCAATCCAATGGAGATTATTTTTAAAAACATGATGCCTGCTATGGCCACACTGTGAGACTTTCTATCATTACCATTGCAGAATTTTTTTAAAATTTAAAATGCATGAGTTTCAAAATATGAAACAAAAAGACGCAAATCCAGAACTAAAACACATCAAAGACTAAGAATCCAATCTTAGAATTACTCTTTGCTCTTTCTATGGTTTTGTCTTTCAAACTTGGGTAAAGTTCCTAATAATATAGCATATAAACTTTATTTAGAATAAATTATAGACCTAAGGAAGAAAAGAATTTCTTAGTGGAAAAAGGAATGGGGAAGTTACTGAAAAAACTCTTATCCTTTTGGTTTATGACTCAAATCTTGGAGTGTATCAGATATGGTGTCTTTACCACGGATAGTTTAAGAAGGTAGATAGGAAAGGAAACCATCACTTGTCATTCTTGGTTTTGAATCTGAATATTACATACACTAATGTGTACCATCTCTTCTCTTGATGACCTTTCACTGGTCCTCTAGGACAGTGCTTCTCAACCTTCCTAATGCCATGACCCCCAACGATAAAATTATTTTTGTTGCTACTTCATAACTGTAATTTTGCTACTGTTATGAATCATAATGTAAATATCTGATATACAGAATGTATTTTCATTGTTACAAATTGAATATAACCCACAGGTTAAGAACCGCTGCTCTAGGCTCATATACAAACATGAAGTTGGAATGTGTGTTTGTGTATATAGGAGGGCATGTTTGTACCTGACAAGATTAGTTGGTGTTTTTATGGGTGTACACACACACACACACACACACACACAAGATGCAGTATATTGACTGTTCACACACTAGTAAAATTATTTTAATTGGCTCGATATCTTATTTAGATTAGCCTCATTGAATGGGAATTCACGAGGGAAGGCCTTTTGAGTGAGTGCAAGTTTTACAGAACAATTATTAAGGGGTTTTGTTCTGCGAAGTTTGGATTAAGTCAAAAGGTCACACCTGAGGACCTAGAGGGCCACATATGGCCTCAAGGACACAGGTTCCCCACTCTTGCCCCAAAGGATGCCCCAGGTTTCCTGAAACTTGCTGTTCACAAATGAAAGTGATTGAAAACAAATTTTCTTCTGGCACTGAGGTAAAAAATCTCAACAGTTTCTTTTAAAATTATGACTGTCTTGTTATGAACAGCCATCTGCCCTTAGTACTTGAGTCAATCAGAGGTCATTTCTGGATCTGTTTCTTTTACAGATTGTGACTTCATTTCTCTCATCTTCGAAGATGATCTCACACAACATGACATGGATAAAATATCCAAGCAAAGAACTCATTGAAATTGAAGATATCATCATGTCACAGAATATCATATCAAGATTTATGCATATCTACATTGCACTGTTCGTCCCAACAAGTCTGGTGGCTGGTACATTCAACCTGACTAGTTTCATAAAGGGGCGCACTATGCTGGGAAAGCTGGACCTGTACCTCTTGGACTTGACTGTGACAAACCTTCTGGTGACCCTACTTTCACTCACTGCCATAACTAGACCAGATTACATACTAACAACCAACCTGAGCTGCAGGGCACTCTCTTTTTTCTTCAACATTTGTTACTTTAATGCTCAGTACATTCAGATTGCCATGCTCTATACGTTCCTGTTCCAGGATTACCTACCCTGTCTGAGGGTGGTGACACTGACCAAAAAACCCCTGGGAAACTTGAGCCTTGTCTTTGTTTGTGCCTTCAGCAGCTCCTTGGCAGGAGTGATGCTTCTAGGCACAGCTGACTCATTACTTAAAAGTGCCCTGTGTCAGGTGGATGTACTGACAGCCTGGCCTGAATATGAGATTGTCAAATTCAGCTTGGGCTTTGGGGTGACGCTGATCATAGAATTGGTTTTCTTTACCCTGATCATTGGGAAGCTGGTACGGGGAGATGCTCCTCCACAGAAAGATAATAGGCCGGCTTACCTGGTCATGCTGACCATCACCCTGATCATGTTTGCCTGTCGTTTCTTTTACAATAGTATGCTACTCAACAGGTCCAGGCTCAAACTTCAGAGGGATAATGGATCTCCCAGAGAGGAACTCATCATGAATATTGCAGAGCTAGTCCTGTTTGGTGAGAGTTGTGTGAGTAACCTGGCCATTCTTTTTCTTCATAAGCCATGTAAGCTTGCCCTGAACAAAAGTGTACAAAATCTAACCAAACGGTGCCGGAGAGAAGAAGAGACCCAGGACAGCATGCCCCTGTAGAGAGGAATCTAAAATGTGTCTGTATCAATGCATGGTGGAGAAGGGCAACACTGGAAAGACATGAGTAGCCTGGCCTTTTAAGAGGAGCACAATACATCTGTTGAAACTCCAAATTTGCACTGCAAGATCAAGCAGGCAGGATCTGATGTCTTGGCAAGAGACTGTAGAAATTTTGTTACTACTAGATCCTAGATCATCCACAAATATTCCTAAATGCCAAAAAAAAAAAAGTGCCCCCATCTAAATAAAAAATCAGAATGGCAGGCAGGCAGTCTTTTTAAGCACCCTCAGAAGTTAAAACTGGTGCCAAGCTACCTGAATACATTCAGAATGTACTCAATAAATACAAGTCAGAATATATTTAGATATTTAAGCAATATTTCACTTTCTCAGTTTATTTTAAAATATGCTATTCTTTGAGAGAGAGCATGGGAACAGCAGAGAGGTAAAGCACATATTACTGCTACAGCAGTGACTGGTTCTCAAGAGTAGCTGAATAATTTAACATTAGCCAGAAAAACCCAGCTAATTTCTTACCTAAGAATAAAATTAAGGTTTTGTTAAAAAAAAAATACAATAAGCTGAGGTTAAAAAGTTATCACTCCTAATCAAAAATGGGTCTTATGGTGCTGATTCAGGGATAAAAATGGGACAAAGGTATTTTTGTTCTAATATGCTATAGTAGAATAAAGAAAGGCAATTAGGGCTGAGGATACCAAGGTTCTGGTCCCAAAACTCTTAAGAATGACTGTGATACTGTAGAAGTTGCTTTTCAATTGATTTTATATACAAATGCCTATAAGATCAAATGAGAGCATAAGTATACAAGTGCTTTGGAAAGGATAAAACAGATACACAAAATGCAAGGCATATTTATCTTGAATACTTTGAGATTAGCCTGGTCTTGGGAAGGTAAACTAATGAAATTAATTTCACATAGTATGGCATGAACTTTACTGTATTCTTTTACTATTGTTAGTTGTAAATCCAAGAATAATTCTTGATGCCAATGCTTTTACATGAGAAATATGCATTAAAATAATTTCTCTTAAGTTAAAGAATGTGTGCTCACCTGCCAAGTGAGTTTTATGAGGCAGGAATAAAAAATATATATGAAAAAAATTTTACCCAGCTTCTTTTATTCCCAGATACTCATACTGTGCCTACTAGGTGGCAGACACTGTGCTAGATTTTGTAAAGGACACATGTATCAAACATGGTCTTTGGTCTCATGAGATTTCCAATCTACTGGGGAAAATGGCATGTCAACACAAATTGCCATGAGATACCATGAGAGATCTCTTCCTTCCAGTACATCAGGCAATGAGTGACGGAAAAAAAGGCATTTAAGCTGCACTTGGAAGAAGGTGTGAGAATTTCGCCAAGCAGAAACACAACAAAAGACAATGAAAGGTGAAGATTTTTTTTCTTACTTTTTTATTCATTTTCAATTCCAAATTCCCTCTCCTCTTCTTCCCCCTACATCCACCCACTGAAAAGACAAAAAACTATAACAAATACACGTAGACATGCAAAGAAAAATTCTACATTAGCCATGAGGCAGGAGAAAATGGCATGAATGAAAAAATTGAGGTGGGAAAAAATGAGACATTTGTCAAACAATGAACAGTTCACTTGTGGGAAACTTAGGGGTCATGTTTACATATGGCAGACATGCATAATCTGGGGTTAGTAAACTATAAGTTATTTTTTTTGCCTTTTTTGGGGGAGGGGCAATTGGGGTTAAGTGACTTGCCCAAGGTCACACAGCTAGTAGGTGCTAAGTGTCTGAGGATGGATTTGAACTCAGGTCCTCCTGATTCCAGGGCCAGTGCTCTATTCACTGCAACACCTAACTGCCCCCAGAAGTATTTTAATAACTGTATTCCAATGTCATTTGTTTCCTTTGTAATCCTACTTTTAAAATTTATGCATATAAAAATATTATTCTGAGAAGGGGTTCTAAGCTTTATCAGATAGCCAAAGCAGGCCAGGATACAAAAAATGGCTAAGACTTCTTGACATATAGAGAGACAGGACTGGAAATGTAAACTGAATACGAGTTATCAAGTTAGGCAGTATGGAAATACTGTAGATTTTAGGGAGGGGAGAATCTAATGGTATTATAGTAAAATTAAGTCTCTGGTAATGCAGTAGGTAACTTAAGATAGTAGACATTAAAGATTATAAAGCAGGGGAATACAAAAATAACCATTAGAAAGCTACTGGAACAGTCTTGGCAAGAGGCAATACAGTCTGTAATTAGGGTGGAGATAGGAATGGAAAGGCAGGGGTAGATATAAGCTATTACCAAGAAACCACAAGCCATGTAGACAGATTGTAAGTTGAGAAGTAAGGGAAAGGGAGGGGTCAAAGATCTCTGAGGTTCTGAGCTTGATACCATTAACAACAACTGAAGTCAGGAGAAAGATCTGGTTTGGGAAAGAAATAAGAATTCAGTTACAGATGCACTGAGTCTGAAGTCTCAGAAGCAGAGTAGGTAAGCTGAAACATGAGTCTAGATCCTACAACAAGTGAAGGATAGATCTAGGGACTGGAATACAATGTACATGTGGATTAAAATGAAGTGGATAAAATCTTCTAAAGAGAGATAGGGTACTAAGGACAGGTACTAAGGACAGAAGCTTTTAGAGTTCCTCCATGAGAACTCTGAGGAAGATGGAAACAAACATCGATTTTAATTTTTTATTATTGATAAATGGTGTTACAGAATCATCTTAGGAACAAAATATTCAAGGAGGATGTAAGACTGTCATCAGACAGTCTTGATCCAAACTAAAAGTCATGCAAAGAAAAACTGTTTGGATTGCAGGGAGGCAAGGAGTACATAGCAGAAGCTCAGAAATCCTGATGGCCCTTTAAACATATACTAGGAGAAGAAAGCTCTAAAGACCTGACTCAGATGTATAGTCAGGAGGAGGAGGAGTGTGCAGGAAGTGACCTAGAATCTCAGGTGAATGTGTACAGTACAAAGGAACCTCCCACAACAAAAGGGATGAGTTATGGAAACCAACAATCTCTATATTCTGCTTATCCTTACAGCTTTCTGAAATTTAAAAATAAGAGGAAGCTATGAATTGCTGAGTACTTTTAAAAAATATTAGAGGCAGCATGGTGTAGGGCATTTGGAGAGTTGGTCTCAGAACCAGTACAAGCTGGGTTGAAGTCCTGGTTTCTATATGTACCATGGCTATGTATCTCAAGTCACTTAACATCTCAGTGTTCTAAACCATGGTTAATAAATTCAAATAAGGATCCCTCCAGCCCACATATTGCCTTAGAAAACCACATATTACATTATCTATATGGCACTGTAATTTTTTATTTCTTTTATTAAACATTTCCCAATTACATTTTAATCTGGTTCTGGCCCCACATGGGAGTTCTGCCACCTGTGAATTTGACAGGAAGGAGGCAGAGTCTTGTCTGGGAGTTCCCTGTAAAATAAAATCACAAATCCAGCTTCTAATCTTATTTTTAAACAACCCAAAACATATATCTTCAAATTATTATATTCAGATTATTGGTCAATAGCAAAAGGTATATTTTATATCAACTGATTCATTTCTCTAAAACTGGCTTTTCTTTCCCCAAGAAAATTTCTTTTTTTTTTTAATTGGCTTGTTTGTTTACTTTTAGTTTACAATATTCAGTTCCAGGATCACTTGAGTTTCAGATTTTTCTCCCCTTCCTCCCCACCCTCCACCCCCTGCCATGGTGGCATACAATCATGTATAGGATCTGCAGACTCTTTCACATTGTACAATAGTCTGGTTGTATAGGTGTTATAGCCAATGGAGTGAACAATGAGAAAAGAGAAACAAA
>JAQQSW010008882.1:0-13365 GCA_028646575.1 Pseudocheirus occidentalis
AAATACATTCACATTAAATCCATTTTCATGTTGTAAAGAAGAATTAGAACCAATGGGAGAAACCACGAAAAAGAAGAAACAAAAAAAGGAGATAGAGTAAACAATATGCTTTGATCTGCATTCAGACTACATGTTTCTTTTTCTACATGTGGATGGCATCTTTTGTCATGAGTCTTTTGACTTTCTTAGATCCTTGCATTGCTAAGAAGAGATAAGTCTATCAAAGTTAGTCATTGCATAATATGTCTGTTACTGTGTACATGTTCTCATGGTTCTGCTCATTTCACTCGACATCAGTTCATAAAAGTCTTTTCAGATTTTTCTGAAGTCTACTTGCTCATCATTTCTTATAACACAATAGTAGTAGACTACAATCTTATACCACACCTTGTTCAGCCATTCCCCAATTGATGGGCATCCACTCAATTTCTAATTCTTGCTACCACAAAAAGAGCCATTGTAAATATTTTTATACATGTACATATTTTTCCCTTTTTTATGACCTGCTTGGGATACAGATCTAGAAGTGGTATTTCTGGGTCAAAGGGTATGCACAATTTTATAGCCCTTTGTGCATAGTTCCAAATTCTTCTCCAGAATGGTTAGATCAATTCACAACTCCACCAACAATGCCTTAGTGTTCCCATTTTCCCACATATTCACCAGCATTTATCCCTTTCCTGCTTTGTCACATTAGCCAATCTGATAGGTGTGATGAGGTACCTCATAGCTGTTTCCGTTTGCATTTCTCTAATCCATAGTGATTTAGAGCATTTTTCATATCACTGTGGATAGCATTAATTTCATCTGAAAAACACCTGTTCGTGTCCTTTGACCATTTCAAAATTGGGGAGTGACTTTTATTCTTATAAATTTGACTCAGGACTCTATATCTTTTAGAAATGAGGCCTTTATCAGAGACACTAGTCATAAAAATTCTTTCCCAGTTGTCTTCTCCCCTAATCTTGGTTGCATTGCCTTTGATTGTGAAAAACTTTTCAGTTTAATCACAATTATACATTTTGGTTTTCATAATGTTCTCTATCTCTTGTTTGGTCACAAGTTTTTCCATTCTGTATAAATCTGAAAGGTAAACTATTCTTTACTCTCTCAATTTGCTTATAGTGTCATTCATTATATCAAAATCATGGACCTGCTTTGACTTTATTTTGGTATATAGGGTAAGATATTGGTCTATGTCTACTTTCTGCTGTGGTATTTTCCAGTTTGCCCAGCAGTTTTTTCCAAACAGTGAATTCTTACCCCAGAAGCTGGGGTTTGGGGGTTTAGGAAACAGTAGGTTACTATTGGCTATAGTATCTTATGTACCTAACCTATTTCAGTGATCCACCACACTCTTAGCCAGTACCAAGTAGTTTTGATGTTTTACATATTGTGTAATACAATTTAAGATCTGGTATGGCTAGGCCACCTGCCCTAGCATTTCTTTTCATTAGTTTCCTTGATATTCTGGACCGTTTGTTCTCCTAGATGAATTCTGTTATTACTTTTCTAGCTTTATAAAATAATATTTTTGGTAGTTTGATTTAGTCCCATGGCACTAAATAAATGAACTAATTTAGGTAGACTTGTCATTTTTATTATATTAGCTTGACCTACTCATGAAAGACTGATATTTTCCCAGTTATTTAGATCAGACTTTATCTGTGTGAAAAGCATTTTGTAATTGTGTTCATATAGTTTCTGGGTTTGTTTTGGCAGGTAGACTCCCAAATATTTTACAGTGTCTACAGTAACTTTAAACTCTATCTCTTGCTGTTGGACTTTGTTAGTAATGTATAGAAATGCCTATTATTTATGAGGGTTTATTTTATATCCTGCAATTTTGCTAAAGTTGTTTATTATTTTAAGTAGTTTTTTTTACTTGATTCTCTAGGATTTTCTAAGTATATTATCATATCTTTGCAAAGAGTAATAACTTTTTTCTTCTTTGCCTGTTCTAATTCCTTCAATCCCTTGGTCTTTTTAAAAATTCAGTTAAAATCCCACCTTCTACTGGAAACCTTTTCTACCCTCAGTGCTATGACCTTTCCTCTGTTGATTATCTCCCCTTTTCCTGTACGTATCTTATTGGTACAGAGTTGCTTGTATGTTGCCTCCTCCATTAGATTGTGAGCTCAATGGAAGTAGGGTCTATCTTTTGCCTTTCTTTGATTCCCCAGTGCTTAGCAATGTGCTTGGCACACAGTAGGCATTTAATAAATCCTTTCTGACTATTTTATTGTTGTTAGAGATTGGTGTGAATTATAGTACTTGATTACTCGTGGTATTTGAGCCAGGCCTTGAGAGATTGGTAGAATTTGGAGTGCAGAGTAAGGCTAGAGACTTCCAGGTAGTATGGAGAGGCAGTGTGTTGCAGTGGGTAGAGAGTATCCCTAGGAGCCTGTAAAACCTGGGCTTAAATCTCACCTCTGATATGCATACTGTTTGTATGATCTAGCACAAGTCTCAAAACTCCCAGCATTCTAGGAAACTCTCAAAGACAAGGAACTGAAGAGAAAGTATCAACCTGCATTGGTAGAGAGTTTCCTCATCTTGAAATTGAAATGAAAACACAACAAAATGACAAATCTCGTCCTTATTTGTATTGCAGAAAGTGCAAGTCCATGACTTGGTTTTGGGTCTGAGCAAGAGTAGACTGCTGCTGGATTCAGATCCTACCAGCCAGCTGGAAAGCTGTGTTGGCTCAGAACAGAAGAATTGCAGGCACCCCTTTGGTTGGAGATTCCTGCCTTGGTTATTTCTGTATGGACTGGGCTTAGGTGCTGGAACAAAGACGCTATTCTTTATCTGTAGTCTGAGCTGTCCCATGGCTACTGCCAGCTTCTGAACTTCATCCTTTTTCAAGATACAGTCCAAGGCTTCCCTACCTGGGAACACCATTCCTTTGTGTATATCCCCAACTTAGTCCACCCTTGATCTAGAACTGGGTTGGTGATGACAGACCTTCACATTTGTACTTGTTCCCATTGCATGCCTTGATATCAGTCTCATAATGTCCTATGTGGGTCTGGGATTTCTGATCCAGACCTTTCTGTAAGGGCTGGAGTGTTTTACACACCCTTTACACAGTCCTTTGCACCCACGCTGCACCCTATCCCCAGTTTTCACAGACCTCTCTATAGTGAGCTGGGCTAGATAAATGACTCATCATGACTTTTTCTGGATGTCTCCATCAGGATTCAGTCTGGTACATTTTCTGGATCTGTTTGGAGGAATTTGTGGAGGAAAACTCATTGCACTGCTTCCTATCATTCCTCCATCTTGACCTACAGAATCCATTCTTTAAAAAAAAATCATGTAGTGCTTGCTGAATGGAGGGCCTGGATTGCAAGGCTGTAGTATTTGGAGTCCATTCAATTGATTACCCATGGAAAGATCTCAAGCAGGGGAGTTACATGAGGAAACATGGTGTTTTAGAAACGTTGGGTGGATCAGAGAAGAGAAGGAAGCAACATAGGAAATTGGGAAGAGTGTCAGAGATAGAGGGGAAGAAAACAATTATTATTATTATTAATAACTAAGAAACTAAAATGCTAACGAAACCAAGAAAAAGGTTTCAAGAAAGCAAGGGTGATGAACAGTGTCAGATGTAGCAGAAGCTGAAGGGAATGAGCCCTGGGAAAAGGCCATTATTCACTCATAAGTGCAAATTCTGAAAACTTGTTTTCATCTAGCATCTTTAATTTGTATCTCAGAGGACCTGGGAAGCCTGTAATATACATGCTCTTTATTATTCTTGAAAATAATAAATGACAAGTTATTTTATTGATGTCCCCTGGGACACATGAAGAACTCTCTTTGAAGTCAGTAGGAGTTGCATTTGCATAACTGGAGCAAGAATTTGGCCCCTGATTTCTTAGAATAGCATAATAAAAGAGCATGCAAGAGAAAAAGCTCTCAACTAAAAAGCCAGGGAATTATCAATATGACAAGTGACAATATGAAAGTGAATGTTTTTGAACATCCAGTGTCAATAGAAAAATGTTAGTTGAAGGAGAAAGTTAACATTAGGGACTTGGAAAACTTTTTTTTTTTTGCCAGAAGAGTAACTATAACGGATTTGAAAAAATAAGGGGAGGAAGACAGACATTGTTATACATGGAAGCCAATGTCAAGGTCTGACCTCATTTATAGGTAAAGTAGGTGGTCACTTAAATTCCATGATTTATGGGGTACTGTAGAGCCATGATGAGGGCAGGTCTTTGTCCTAGAGCAGGGGTGGGGAACCTACAGCCTTGAGACCACATATGCCTTCTAGATCCTTGGGTACTGCCTTCTGACTGAGTCCAAGTTTTACAGAACAAATCCTGTTATTGGATTCAGTCAAAGGGCTGCCTTGAGGGCCTAGAAGGCCACATGTAACCTCAAGGCTGTAGCTTCCCACCCCTGTGCTAGAGAAATCGAATTTAGAGAACTCTTCTATTTCTTTAGCAAGTAGAAATTATTGAATTGAGCAATGTATTAGGAAGAATACTTAGCTAAGATAGTAAGATATTGGATTGCTTAATTCCTCTCCCCACCCCAGCAGTGTCCTTATAGTCCCTTGAGGTTTCTGTCTCCCTCCATGGGTCTTCCCCATACAGGATTTTGTCCTGAGAATATAGATCTCTTTCCAACATTTTTCTTCCCCTTAGAAATGGATTTTGTAACTTCAGGACTCCTTTTTAAAAAAATTATTTTATTCTGAACTTAAAAAAATAAAACAAACATTTCTATAACATAGTAGAATAGAATAAAGAGATAATTGCATATGAAGACTTCACATCTATTATGTACAACTTGCTATTCCTTCTAAATATATAATAAGATTATCATGTAAATTTATTTTTATTCCCTTTTTTCTTTCCTGACTTTACCCCTCCCCCATAACTACTATTAGACAGAAATATGTATATATCTGTAAAATCATTCCATACATACATTTATTTATCAGTTCTTTCTTTGTATGCAGATAGCATCTTCCTTCATAAGATCTTTGTAGCTAATCTTTTTGTGCTACCTATCCTTGTGTATTTTATAATTTTTGCCTCAGGAGGCAGAATTCCTAGCTATAACTCTGGGCTCAACTGAAGACAGCCTTTCTCAAAATATCTGTCTTGCTACCCTGACAAGGTGTGTGAAATTGGGGGATTAAGTGATTACTTTGAGTTAATACATTGTACTTCTAGGGGTCCTTTACTAAAAGAAGACATGTTTTATCTGGAAGGTCTAACAGATCATACCATTATCTTCCCCCAGGTTTGTTTAACAGAACAACCAACTAGCTGGACCTTTACCATACTTGCTATTAGAAGATCTTATCATGGTCCAGCAGGAAGAGCATCTGCTTTTGAGTTAAAATACCTGAGTTCAGATTCCTGGTGCTGCTACTTATTCTCTGTGTGACAGCAATCAATTTAGCAGATACTTAGCACTTAGTAACTTAGAGCTAAGTATGGAAGGTGTGGGTTCTTCGCCTGTCCTGATGTGGCAGGAGGGGGTTTGCTGACACAGGAGGCTGGTATGTGTATGTAAGAAGGGTTCTAGAGACAGAGACAGAAGAGGGAATCTTCCTCCTGGTGGCTCCTGGTGGAGAAAGCAGTATTGTCCTGAGTTGGAGGAAGCAGAATTGTCCTAGCACCTGGGAGCTGGGCTGCTGGAGAATCTGGTGAAGGCCTTCTGGAAGGCTGAGAAGGCTGCCTGGAAGGCCTCCTGGAAGACCACCTGAAAAACCAAGATTTCTCCTGGGTCCTAGGGCTGGCTGAACTACTGGAGGATTGAAGAAGCATGATCAGGATAAGACTTTCTTTCATGGCTTGTGGATCCTTGAGTTCCCAGCAACAGAAGTGGTGAAGGGTCTGAGATGTGCCAGACCCTGTGAACTTCAGTGTGTACCAGGGACTGCCTGGAGGACTGGAAAAGGACCTGGGAGCTCTCTACCTCTGAGGACTGGACAAGAACCTGGGAGCTATCTGCCCCTGAATCTAGGTGATTGTTTGGTGGATCAAGGTAGGAGCTGGGGCCATGGAAAGGGATCTAGGGAATCAGAGAGACCACCCAGAGTCAAGATGAAGAAAAGGCTTCCCCTTGGATGAAATTGAGGTTTGCTGGACACCGAGAGGTAGAGGATTTGTGTGGTTTTCTAATGATTATATTTAGTGACTGTTAGATAAATGACTGGTTAAATTAATGTATGATTGCCCCATGAGTGGGAGATTGATTATTGTATTGTGAATTAATTGAATGATTGTAATGGTAATGGAATTTGGAGATGACCCTGAATTGACTTGGCTTTTGGGTTGAGTGTTAAGATGTAGAGCTTGTGAATCCCACTTGTGTGATGGACTTGTTGATGTGAAGAGAAGGGGCTGAACTGGGAGGAGCCATGAATGGAAAGGAAGGCTCAAGCCCAGAGAAGGCCAGAAGAAGGAGTACTTTTGGGAAGAGCAGTATCTAGCATCATGAAGCCTGAGTTGCTGTTGAGAGCCCATTGGAGCTTCCCAGAACTTTGGAGAACTGCCACCTGGAGCTGCTGAGAACTGAGGAGGCATGGCTGTGATGCTGGTATTTTGTCTGTCTGTTTTGATGTTGTTTTTCCAGATTCACCTGATGGTGGATGGTGCTGCTGTTGTAGAGGTCCTGGAACTTGGCTGTTGGTGCAGAAGCCCTGAAGAAGGATTTTCTTGTTGTATGTTCACAGAAATCCTGGAAGGGGGCCTTGCTTACTTTCAGGGGTTCTGGGATTGTTCTACAGGCAGAGTGTGACTTGATGAGGACACTGGCTATGGCTTTGTTGAGCCTTGTCTCCCCAGGCACTGAGATTGCTGAGGGCTTTCCTTGAGTGAAGATGAAAGAAAGGCCTTTCCTTGGCCTTTCTATGTTGAGATGTTATCTTGACCTTGTTATGGCTTAAGGGTGGATGGCCTTTTGTGCTCTTCTGCTCCCTTTTGAGAAAGTGCTTGGTGTTAATGGATGGTATTGTAATTACTTTGAGTCCAGGGGTGGGAAACCTTTGGCCATTTTGTGATGATTGAGAACTCTATCTCCATTTGAGAAGAGACTTAAATGAATGCACCCTCTGGGGTGGAGTAGTCTAATCTCCATTTGAAAAGAAACTTTGACGAAAAGCATGTACCTTCTAGAGGTGGAGTAGTACCTGGACTGAATGAAGAACTTACTTGTGAAATGTATAAGTTATACTGTATTTTAATTTTCCCTGTTCGGTGAATGTTTGCTGAATAAATGGGGTTTGCTATTCTGGTAATCTGAACCTTGGAAGTTGCCTTTACTTGGCATTACAATGATTAAGTATTGATTATTGTATTGTGAATTGATTGAGTGATTAAGTAAGGAGGATTTCCCCCTTAGGGAAGCCAGATGATTATTCTTTTGTTCTTTGTTCTAAATATTGTGGCCACTGTAGTGAAAACTGTGTGGCCATTCTAATGTTAAGCTGTTGTAAACACTATATTGTGATTTTCTGTGATAAGATATAATCTTATGAATATCATATTGTGATATATTGTGAATGTTCACCTTGATTTGTAATGGAATAAATGGAGTGTTCACTATACTGTGTAATCTGAACCTTAAAAGCTGTTCACAATAGCATTCTTTTGGGAATCTGCTTGTGCATGGCTTTATACCTGGGTAAGTTACAATCTCTCTGGATCTGACTCTGTAAAAGGAAGGGGGGGAGGTGGAAAGGCAGGAAGGTGGATTTTCATTAGTTGAAAATTAAAATATAAAACAAAAGAAAATGGGGTGGTGATGTTAAACAAAATGGTCCTTATGGTCCCTTATCTTTCTAAATCTCCAATTCCCTCCTCCAAAAAGCAAAAAAAAGTGACAAAGGAACAAGAAATTTGGGGTGGCTATGTGGTGCAGTGAATACAGCACTGGAGTCAGGAGGACCTGAGTTCCAATGTGACCTCAGACACTTAATACTTACTAGCTATGTGACCTTGGGCAAGTCACTTAATCCCAATTGCCTTGCCCTCCCACCTCCAAAAAAAATCTGTCATCCTACCTGCGTGACCTTGTGTACTTCTTGAGGTTTTTAAGCTTCAGGTTCCTTACCTATCTAATGCAATATTTTGCATAGATGGTGTTTCTGGTCCCTTTTAGCGCTAACATTTTGTGATTCAGTGATTCTGGAATTGGATTCAAAATAGGTAGGTTCATAAGATTTAGAGTTAGGAATTTAGAGATCATCTGTTTCAACCATCTTAAGAAAAACATTTTTCTGGATAGGGAAGAATGGATGGATTTGTCCTTATGAGGAGGGCAGGCCTACTTGGAGGCGCTGGGTATTTGGTAAGGGGTAATACAGACAGAAAAGGTGGAAAGACACTGGAAATAAACTCTTGGAAATCTATAATTTTGCCCAGGACTGGCTCTGTCAGCAAGCATTTCAGCTGGACACACAAATGCAAATCTATTTTCTGTAATTCCATTCTCTATTCACAGTGAATCAAGGGCATCTGCTGGCAATGATGTGGGTTCTGTTGTTTGCAAACACAAGTAAATATTCTCTATTGTCTGGGCAGTTTCGGCTGCTGTAATGTGAATAAGAAGGATGTTTATTAGGAAGTAGAAAAAATGAAAGAAAGAAGAGGCTAGAAAGAAAAGAAAATAAGGACACGAGGGCACTTCTGCCATGTGCTCAAGAATCGGCCAAAGGCCATCCTTGGACATTCCCACTGTCTCAGAGATTTTGGTGGAAAGCTTCATATGAAATATTTAGAGTGGTCTCAGCCTGGAAGTTAAAAAAAACTTCTAGTTATGTCCTGTTGTATTTTGGAATAGAACTTGTATTAGAACATGGAAATTTAGGAAAGCTAAATATCAGAAAGAGTGAAAATTGTATTTAGAAACAATAAGAACGCAGCTATACCTTCTGATGGAAAGAAATACTTAACATGTGCACACACACACACACACACACACACACACACACAGAAATACACCCTTACATGGATTATAACTAGGCCCCTGAAGAGATTATTCCTACTATTATTTTAATCCAAGTGAAGCACAAAAATCCCAGAATGGGAATTGGCTACCTATTGCAGTTTGAAGATGTCTTTTAATAACATAATTAAAATACTTAACTCTGAAATAATATTAATGATGACTATGATATAGCTAGCATGTATACAGTGCTATGCCCCATTAATCATTAAATTATGATTTAATGTTTGCAAAATACAAATATTATCTCAACACCAGCAAATGCTATTATTATCCTCAGTTTACAGGTAAGGATCTGAGGCAAACAGAGGTTAAGTGACTTGCCTGGGGTTCACAAGGCTAGGAAATGTTTGAGGTGGGAAATGAGCTTAAGTCTTCCTAACTTTGGGTCCCAGCTCTCTATGTGCTACCAGGTGTTATAAGGAATTAAGGAATAATAAGGAAAAGTAACTTGGCATAGTAGATATAGGAAAATCTTGTTTTAACTCCCACTTCTGATATTTATTAGTTGTGTGACCATAAGTTAATCATATTACTTCTCTAAGACTTGATTTCCCCATCTGTAGAAGGGGACAATCATGCCATTATCACTTAACAGAGCATGGTTGTAAGGCACTGAAGGAGATAATATATGTAAAGTGCTTTGTAGACCATAAAAATGCTATGTAAGTACTGGTTTCCCATTTTAGGGACGGGGCATTTAAAGTATTGAAATACTTTAATTCTTCAAGGAAATGTGATTTTTTTTTCTAATGAAACAATATCTTTTAAGGCATTTTGAAAGCAAAGTGTGATGTAAAATCCGGCTTTTTGTGTGGGTAGGTCATTATTTTCTGACATAGATAGCACTCTCTTCATGTCTCAGTAGGTAATTTCCTGAGTTGCTATGGCAAATAGAATCCATTCCATAGTTTACTTCCCTTCTAGTACCCAACTAGTGTCCCTTCTAAAGGGGCAGTAAGATTGCACATTGGATACAGTATGGATACCTGGAGTCAGGAAGACCTGAATTCAAATTCAGCCTCGAACACTTACTAGCTAGCTATGTGACCTTGGACAAGTCACTTAACTCTGCTAGCTAGCTATGTGACCTTGAACAAGTCACTTAACTCTGCCTCCTTTTTATCATTTGAAAAATAGTAATTATAATAGTTTGGAGGATTGTTGCAAGGATCAAATGAAATGATATTCACAAAGCACTTAGAATAGTGCCTGGCAAATAGCCCTATGTCAACGTATATATGAATTATATAAATATACTATATAAATGTGTATGTGTATATGTATATACATATATATGTGTATATATATACATATATATATATATAAAACTATTATTATTATTATTATTACTGTTGATCTTATCTGAGCTCCTAGACCAATACTTTGAGGTGAAACCTATAATCCTTACTGGGGTTTCATATGAAGCCTTTCCAGGAAGGTAGCATGGTAGCATTAGTCAATAGGATTTATCAAGCACTTATTATGCGCTTAGTAGCTTATGTTCTGTTCACTGTGTTAAGTGCTGGGGATACAAAGAAAGGCAAAAGGACAGTTCCCGCCATCAAGGACTTCATCATCTAAGGCTAACCATTACATACCAACAAGATTTATACAGGATCAGTGGAGAGTAGTATCAGAGGGAAGGCAATAAGATTAAAGAGGACCAGGAAAGGCTTCACGCAGATGTTGGGACTTTAGCTGAGGCTTGAAGGAATCCAGAAAAAAGAGGTGGTGGAGAGGAAGGAGGTGCGCTTTCCAAGTACAAGGGACAGTCAGTGAAAATGGGAGATGGTTGAGCAACGGCTAGGAGTCCAGTATCCTTTTATTGCAGAGTAAGTGGAATGGGCGAGGCACGGTAGGAAGGGGCCAAGTTCTGAAAGGCTTTCAAAGGCACATAAAAGCTTTTAGATTTGATCTGGAAGGTAATAGGGAATGACTGAAGATGATTTGAATAGAGGTGGTGGTGACATTGTAAGACTTGCATTTTAGAAAGGTAATTTGACAGTTGAGTGGAGATGGGAGATGGATTGGAGTGGGAAACCTTTATATCTGTTCCCTTATACATGGGGTCACCTATAATACCATGATCAGGTTTCACAGGAGGATTTTAGTGGTGGTATTTGAGAATGTTTGAGTGAATTGAAAGTTATGTATCACACACAGACATCAATTTTAGAATTAGTGCTACAGTATATTATGGCCGGTTATATAGCATGGCACCCCAAAGGAGGGTGGAGCTTTGATAGAAATAATTTGAATGACTGACAAGCCTATTAGGCCTAGCCTCCAATAACAGTTCAACAAACATTTATTAAGAAATTACTGTGTTTTAGATATCATGATATACAGAAAAAGTTTAAAAGAATAGTACCTACTCTTTAGGAGCTTCCATTCTAATGGGGGAAAGGAAATATATGCATATATATAAATACAAATCTGTACACAGGGATCACATTGACAGAGTGAGGATTTGAAAGCAGGTCCTCTGATCCTAAACCCAATACTCTCTCCATTGGAAGAAGCTCCCTGAATGAGTGGTGAGGAGGCGGATGTAACATCCAAGGAGTTCTACCAGCTCATGGATATATTTTTATCTGGCCTGTTCATGGTAGCTCTACTCAATAGCTAAGTCTAACTACCCTAGAGTGGTATATTTGTAAAAAAGATTTTATCTTTCCCCGACTAGGAAGTATGATACTCATGAATTCTTCTTAGTTGCTTCAAATCAGGATGCAGAGTTTGGATTGCCTTGTAGCATTGTGGTACACTTAATCTCAGAACCAATACCAATACTGAGACTCTAAGTAGTAGTGGGGTCATTAGGGAATGTACATCCTTAACATATTTTGTCCACTAACTTGGTTTGCATTCTAACTCTAAAGTTTGTAGTTACATCAGCTAATCAGAAGGCACTATTTCTGTTGTCTGAAATCCCAGAATATTCTGGTGGAATTAGTATAGAATAACAAATACCTAACACAGAACCTATACTAAATATAATTTGATTTTGGATCATTCAAAAGACCCATCAGTGTCATTCTTAAGAACATTAGTTTATTTAACTATAATTTACATACCTTTTTAAGGTTTGCAAACAGAGGTTAAGTGACTTGCCCAGGGTCACATAACTGATGCCTGAGGTCGGATTTGAACTCAGATCTTCTTGACTCCAGGTGCAGCAGGGGTGGGGAACCTCTGACCTGGAGGTGAGAGGAGGAGCAGTGAAGGCACATGTGGCCTTCTAGGTCCTTGGGTACAGGTTTTTGACTAGGTCCAAGTTTTACAGAACAAAACCTTTTATTAAGGGAATTTATTCTGTGAGGTTTAGAATCAATCAAAGGGCCCTGCTTGAGGACCTATAGGGCCATATGTGGCTTCTAGGCTGCAGATTCCCCACCCCTGTGGATTCTACTAAGCTGTCTAGCTGCCTCTAGTTAACTCCTCTATAAAACAGGGAGAACAATAGCACCTATTTCTCAGGGTGGTTGTGAAGATCAAATGAGTTAATATTTGTAAACTGCTTTATACACCTTCAAGTGTTACAAAACATGATTATTACTGTTATTATTATTACCTTTTCCTTTCCAATCTTGCAAACAGAGTATATCTCCTTCAGTAGTACATACACTCCTAATGGTAGATAGTTTCCTTTGGTCTTCATATTTGCTGTGTCTAGGATTGTATATTTGGCACATGGCAAGCATTTCATAACTATTTGTTGAGTTGAATTGTTGTTGAATTGAGGTGAAAAATCATATACCATGTTTTACTTATAATTCTCAACTGTGATTCTATCAAGTCCCTTAGGCTTCTGAAAACAGTACTTCATTAACAAGGCTTTTCTCAAATTAGCTTGACTTGCCGCTGATGCAGCAGGGGACCACAGAGTTAGAATCAGCAGTTCTGAAGATTTTCTTGGAGAGTTCCCTTAGGGAGATTTGATTGGGGCTTGAAATAATTTTGCCAATGGTTACAGCAGGGAGGGGGGTGGGCAGTGGACAGGCTGCATCCTCCCAGCAGACCTGGTCAGTTTTCAACTTGGCAAGAAGACCACCAGATAGAATTTGACAAGGTAAAGGTTTCTGGTAAAGAAATTTTTTTTCTTTCCAGAAATCTGTATGAACTACCTAGAATATTTTTTATTAAAATTATCATAGAGAAAGAAAATGAATAAGTAGGCTAAAATGGTTTAAAGATGTTTTGTATATTAGAATTAATATAGAGACAGAAAACACAAGGAGGCTGAAAATGGCTTAAAAATACTGGTAAAATAAAGCCGTGAGGGACAGTCTATATAATTATACCAAGGAATTCTTATATCCATCCATCTTTTATTTGTTTCTTTGCTTCTTCCTTCCTTCTTTATTTCCTTCCTTCCCTCCTTCC
>JAQQSW010008884.1:0-13364 GCA_028646575.1 Pseudocheirus occidentalis
GGGGGGGGGGGGGGTTCTGGGGGAGCTCTGGGTGTGGCCGGTGATGGGGAGGCAGCCAGTCCATCCCATCCCGGTCCGCTCAGGGCAGGCTGGCTTGGTGCGCCTACTGCAGAGGGAGTGAGCAGGTGAGACGCCGGGGACGGGGGATGGGGGTTTCTGAGGAAGGGGCCAGGGGAAAGAATTTGAACTCAGCCAGTCACTGGCACGAATTCCGAAGGAGGTGGAGGGAGGAGGCCTCTGGCGCAGGGGTCAAGGACATGAGTCCTCTCACTGAGCGCGGCGTTCAGCACCCCAAGGCTTATCTCCACACCTGGCCTCCTAAGGGTCGAGAGGGAGGAGTGACCAGTGTGGGGGAGACGGTCCTATTTTATCCACAGAACCAGGAGGACCTGGGTGAGTTTGGGGAAGAGAAGTGGGGGTGAGAACTTAACTGGAAAGAAACCGAGCTACCCGATGGGAGCCTTTGGAGTCTGGAAGAGTGTAAGCTCACGCACTAATTCCTGTTGTTAGAAGTATTGGGGGGATGGCGGTGAGAGATCGCGACCTGTGATTTCCTTCGTGTGGGGAACTCTGTGACCCACTGACTCCAAAGATGCAGCTGTGCATCTTCTTGTCCTTAACTTGGGCTCTTAGGGAGCTGCTTGCGGCCTGAGAAGTTAGGTGACATTCCAGTAAGTCTCAGAAGCAGCGCTTGAAGCCCGGGCTGCCGGACTCCAAAGCTGGGTGGAGCTCAGTTCCCGAGGATGGCAGTGTCTTGGTAAATTATAATAGACCTTTGGTAAGAGGTATGATTCTGGGGGCTGCTGTTTGGTGCCGAGGTTACCTCAGACTGTTGTCGGGAGCCCAGATCACCTGGAAGGTCAGCTCAGAATCAGAACATTGAGTGGGAAGCAATGCTGGTTTTGGACCTGGGTTCAAATATTGCCTGCTTAGGTTACAACTTCTCTGCACCTCAGTTTTCTTCTTCCTATGTGAAATGTGAGGATTGGACTAAAATGACTAATAAATCTATGATCTTGTGAAAAATGAGCAAGTATTTCCCGAATGTCATTAGGTGCAACTGCTGATTTTCTTGGTTTCTGTGGCCTCTTAACAGCAACCATTTGATTACAAATTTAAAATAAAAGTGAAATCTACTTAACCCCTGATAATCTAACCAGGTGTTCTGTTTTGGAGAATTCTTTCTTTCTTATGGCATTCTAAAACTCCATGATCCTGAGAAAGCCCTAAGGAAAAAACTTCAGAACATATGTAGAAATATGTATGGGGTGTTCCCATCTCTCAAGAGTCTCCCTCCGGTGTATTCACAAGTGTAACAGAAATTAAGTTTGCTCTTTGACTCTAAGTTCTGTAATAAGGAATATAGTGTATAGAAAAGGCCTTCGCAGAACTTGCCATGCCCCCACCCCAATACACACATGCTCACACACACATAAAAATATTCCCCTTTGGCTTTGGGTTCTCTGCTGAAAAGCACCTTTTTAAACAAACATAATCAAATTCTGTTGCAAGTTAAAGTATGGAGATCATAGGATCTTCAGTTTTAAACTGTCATGTGTATAATAACTTGCATTTACATTGCACTTTAAGGTTTGCAAAGTGTGTTCTCTGCCGTCACCCTAATGAGATAATTCAAGAATTATGCCTATTTTACAGGTGAGTAAACTGATAATTTGGGAGACTGAGGAATTTATGGTCTCACAGGATAGCCAGAGAATTAGGAAGAATTCAAACCCAACTCTTCTGACTCCATGTCCAGTATTCTTTCTGCTGTAACGTTTATCGATATAATACACTGCATTTTGAAGAAAGTTATTTAATACCTGCATGTATTTTTGTTTTTTTATTTATTTACGTATAGTTAAAAAATAGGCAGCAGGTATGAGGATCCCATAAAGACCTAAACATCTGAAGTTCATGTTCTGTTTGTCAAATTTCTTATATTTATTATAATATACTTAAGCCCTTGTCTTGCTAATTCCCAAATTCCACATCAATGCAAGTTTCAAATACAAAGAATTTATAGGTAGAAGCTTTGTTGATTTAAATTTTATTTTAAAATAAAATATCCTTTGATTTTTTTTCTAGTTCAAACTAATATTGGCTGAATGCCTTAAACATTGCTATTTGTGAGAGTAAACAGTAGTATTTCAGAGATGGTAATATTTACCTGAGATTACTGGGCTATCTCAAGGTCCCTACTCCCAAACACTTTACTTCTGCCTCTACTCTAGTGGAATCAAACCTCAGATAACATGTGGAAGAGTCTAGTATCTGAATATTGATGGTTGTTTGAAAACACATCCTGCTTCTTCCATTTTTACTGTGTTGGATTTTCATCCCTTCCATGGAAAAGGCCCACAGTAAATCACCTACAGTACTGTGCAGGGGATAACAAGATCATACCCTTTCCTATGCCTCAGATGTGGCAGTGTGCTAAGTTATAAGTGAGGAGGTAGGTGCAGGCTCTGGGAGCCCATAAAAATGATGTGGTTACCCATAAAATGTAGAGGGTCAGGGTTAGGGGTGCTCAAGACCTCAAAATGCCAACAGACCAGATCTTGCCGAATGAATTGGACTCAAATCTTCTCTTAGCCAAAGAAAAGTAACGTTTATTAAAAGTTCGCCATATTGGATAGACTCTAAAGTAGCCTTTATATCTATAAGGCTGTATTGGAAAATTCTATGGTGCTCTCACACACATGGGGGCAAGAAGGGGTCTGATATACAGAAAGGTTGTGGGAAGAATCTAGGGGAATTCTGGAGGAGGAGTTTGAGGAGGGTCTTCAGGAGGAATCAGATGAGGTCAGACTCTATTAATGAGTTTGGGGAGGGTCTTCAGGAGTAAGATGAGGTCAGACTCCAGTAATGAGTGATCAAGGGTGGGAAATTGCTGGACAAAGGACAGCGAAAGATTTGGGCAGAGCCACAATTTAAGGCCTATGGCCTCAGGCATATGCCTTGTATGGGAAGATTCTAGGAGAGCTCAAGGGGCTCCCAGAGCCTGTACTTCAAAGATTCAAGGAGAGCTCAAGGGGGCTCCCAGAGCCTGCATCTCATCATTAGGAGAAAACAGACTGGTTATCTTTCCAAATGGACCATAGGGAACTTTATAAAGCCCTTGTAGAAGGTTCACTATGTGTATAGAGAAAGAGATAGGTAGCCATATGTATGTATTATCCTTGTTTCATTAAATGAGAATTTGGGAATGTACAAATTTTCTCACGTAGCCACTGAATGATTTTTTTGTTTTGTTTTTGGTGGAGAAGGAATGGGGTGGGGGCGAAACTGTCCATTTCCAAACAATCATTTTCCTCAGGGTTTGGGGGTCTTTTTTTTGGTCTGTTTGCTGATTTCCTAAAAATAGAGTGACCTGAAATGCTTTGAATTAAAACCAAATTCTACACTGGTAACCTGTTGGAGTTTAGTTTGAATGAATAAATTATGCCTGGTAGAAAGCAGTAGAAGTGCTTGTTATTGTAATTTTAAACTCTCCCAGTGAAGTTAACAGGGAGAAAGCAGCAACAAATACAAGAAACCTCATTGTCTGGGGAACTAGATCTTTCTGAATGAGGCCAGTGCCCTGTTGAGTACCTGGTGGAACAACTGCCAAAGGGACTCTGTGAAATAGAGGGTCAAAAGCAAAAGCTTCATCCTTTTTTTGAGGGTGGGTCTCCCCATCTCATCCAGTTTGGAAGTACAGCTGCTCTTCATGGGCTTAATCCCACTACTGATTCACAAAGAAGATTTGACTTGCTCGCTTTCTGATCTGGGCTGGTTCACCCGGCCTCAGATATCCTCAGATATCTCAGATATCCTCATCCCCTCTTATGGGAAACTATATTGCCAATGTGGACTCTTAATCAGGTTTAGAACTATTACAGCTTAGAACTCCCAAACTCAAGTGATTCGCTAACTTCACCCCCCACTCTAGGTCCTCCCAGGCACAGGAATTATAGATACAAACCACCGTGTCCTACCAGAAGCAAAAGTTTCTAGAAAGCACAATGATTGGGATCTTTCAGACACATAAATACTTGCTGAATGAATGCATTAATAACCTTAAAACAAGGTTTTCCCAGTAATTTTTATAACCCAAGTTTAGAGGGCATGACTTTGGAATCTGAAAGAAGTTTTCCATTCATTTTAGCCTTTGTCACAGTTTTATAACCGTAGAGTGCAATAGAATTAAAATAATTGTTTCTCTGGCTAATAAGATATACAGGCACTGGGATAGGGAGATCCATCTTGCCCTACAAGAAAGTCAGAGGGGTGATGGGGAGGACATAGGAGAAAGCAGATTGGGGGAAGGGCTATACAGTGGGATGGCTGTTTTGGGGTGGTGTGTAGGGAAAAGATGGGGAGAAAATTTGTAACTCAAAATCTCATGGAAATGAATGATGTAAACTAAAATTAAACGAAAGTTAATAAGGAAAAAAAGTAATTGTTTCAAAAGCAGGCTATGGAAGTCACCTTAGAAAAATTCCACTTGTCCCAGTAAGGAGAGCAGAGCAAATAAGGCAACATTGTCAAATTCTGTTCTAACTCTTGCGTCCTCTGTAAGAAGCATTTTAAAATACTTAAACTACATTCTCTCATTGTGTATCAGCCTTCAAGGCCACGTAGGGTTATCACACAGAAGGCTGGTGGCCAACTTTTTTCTACTTGGTGAAACCAAAGAAGGTAAGCTTAAGTTACAGTATGGAGGAATTAGGTCACCTTTAAGGAAGACCTTTGTGCTGGTGAGGGTTGTGAGACCCTGCAGTGGGGGAGAGAAAGGGATTGGGGTTACCCTGAAGGTCATTGAAAAGAAAAACTTCTTAGTTGGGTAAAGAGGGACACCCTGGTACCTCCCCAGTAGTACCTCGATGCTTTGTTCTAGCTTTGTTTCTTCAGAAAGGGCAAACAAAGTATCCCAGGATCCTCTTCTTGACAGTTTCCTAGGAGTGTTTACCTCTAAGCCTATAGGAGGGACTGTAATCTCTCAAGAATATAGCTCTAGTATTCTATCCTCTAAATAATCATTATTCTACACCTGCAGTAAGGGACAATATGATTTCTAGTGAGACAGTATGGCAGAGTGATCAGAGAGGAGGCTCAGGAAGACTGAGTTCAGGATGTGCCTCTGATCCTCACACAGGGTATTGGCTCTGTGACCCAGGCAAGTCAGAACCTTTCAGCGCCCACTAGACACATTCCAGTGCTCTTTAAGTTATAGAGCAGCTGCCAGTATGCACTTGTGGAGGAATTTTCCTTTTCAGGAATATATTACACTAGTGTAGTCGCAGAGCCTATGAGAGACAGAGACAGGCGTGTGTGTGTGTGCACGCACACACACACACACATACACACACACAGGGCAAGACAGAGAGACAAAGGAAGAGAGAGAAGGAGGAACAGAGGGAGGGAGGGGAGAAAGAGTTCTTTTTAAAATTGAGAAGGCAAACAATATGATTATCAGTTATACATGTGAAATCATGCAAAACATTTCTGTATTAACTTTGTCACAAAAACACTGGAAAAATAAAGTGAAATAATTATACTTTAATTTGACCTCAGAGTTCATCAGTTCTTGAAAGAAATTTCATATTGATGAAGAAGAAGTTATTGGTTTTGGAGGGGGGAAGGTAGGGCAGTTGGGGTTAACTGACTTGCCCAAGGTCACACAGCTAATAAGTGTGTAAGTGCCAAGTGTCTGAGGTTTGAACTCAGGTCCTCCTGACTCCAGAGCTGATGCTCTATTCACTATGCTATCTAGCTGCCCTGTTTTTCTAAAAATAAACTTATTTATTTTTAGTTTACAACATTCAGTTCCAAAAGCTCTTGAATTCCAAATTTTCTCCCCCTCAAAGGCGGGAGGTGTCATGCAATCCAATATAGGTTCTACATATACCTTCACATTAAACATATTTTCAATTTGGTCATGTTGTAAAGAAGAATCATAACCAATGGAATGAACCATGAGAAAGAAAAAACAAAAAAAAAAGAAAAGAAAAGAGAGCAAATAGCTTTTTCAATCTGCTTTCAGGCTCTATAATTCTTTCTCTGGATGTGGATAGTTTTATTCAACGTGAGTCTTTTGGAGTTGTTCTGGAACCTTGCATTGCTGAGAGGAGCCCAGTCTATCAAAGTCAGTCATCACAGATACAATGTGTCTATAATTGTGTACAATGTTCTCCTGGTTCTGCTCTCCTCACTCAGCATCAGTTTGTATAAGTCTTTCCAGGTTATTATGAATCTGCTCCTCATTTCTTATAGCACAAAAGTATTCCATTATATTCATATACCACAACTTGTTCAGCCATTCCCCAGTTGATGGGCATCAAAGGGGACATGATTGATAGCTTCTTCAAGGACTTGAAAATGTATTGGGCGGGGGGCTCCACCCAGGGAGCATGAATGGATTTGAGCTGAGCTCATCTGACTACTTCAGGGGACACATGTGCTCAGAAATGAAGGACTTTGGAATGATACAAGCAATCTTTAGTTCCATAAGGGTGGCAGACTTCCTCTTGGAGGTTGGGGTAGGACAGCAATGCTATGATGCTTATTTTCAGCATTTGAGACAACCTGAGTTTGAGAGGTCCAGAGCTCTTGAGTTCCTCAGTCAGAGTTGATAGGTTGTGCTTTCTGCCTTCTTAGAGAAGATGAGCACTGACAGAAGTATGAGCCAAACCATGACTCCAAAGGACTCTGGGACTCCATCTCCAGACTGCTGTTTTGTTACCTATGCTCGGGAAAAGGAAGTCAAGGAACAGAGGTCCAAGCTCAGGCTCACATAAGCCAAACAAGACGACTACAGTGTGTGAACAGCATCCATAGCTGTGGGGAATGTGGGACAAAGGAAGATGAGGGTCTCTCCACACCACAGAATGTCTAAGAGAGAGCCTCCAAAAAGTTTCCACATATTTGGCATATGGCAAGAGAAAGAGGATCAGAGAATCAGAGTCACTCCTATTAAAGTCAGCTGACTCACTGGCCAGGCCCTCTCCCTTGCTGCCCTCACAGGGACCAGAGGGTTGTTGTGTCACCCCCAAATCCTACAGCTCTGAACGCATGCCTGGGGAACTCAGCTCAAGTCCACACTTACTCCAGGGAAGGGCTCATGCTACAAAAGGATGTAATGTAGACAAATAATCACATTTATTCAGAAAACAGAGCTAGGAGTAGTAGTAGGTAGTTGTAAGAAGAAAATTTAGGCTTGAAATGACACCTCTCCCTCCAAAAAGTCTCCTAAAAATTAAGGTTAACTAAAAGGTAAAACAGGCTACCTTAGGTGATAGCTGCCCATCACTGGGGGCCTTCTAGAAAATGTTGGATTTGTCTGATGGTTGAGGAATCTTTTAGGGGTATGATCTTTGAGGTCCCTTCCAACTCAAATTCTGGGCTTCTGGAGTTGTACTTTGTTCAGCAAGTGTGATGGAGTGTAATAGCATTGTGAGAAATGAGGGAATGTAACAGTCTTGTAGAGAACTTATCATCTAATTGGGACATTTTGAATTAATTTTATTAATATCATTTTTATTTTATTAATATAATCTCAGTTTTATTTAATTTAAAAATATGAATGACAATATAATATAATATCTGGCATTTATATAATCCTTTTTATGGTTTATAAGGTGCTTTTTGCATATTATCTCATTTGATTCTCACAACAATCCTGTGAAGTGCTATCATTATCCTTGTTTTTTTACAAATAGGGAAACTGAGGCTGAGTTTAAGTGACTTGGCCAGAGTCATATAGCTGTTAAGTATCTGAGGCAAGATTCAAATTCAGATCTTGACACTTTGTTGTCTAAGTTAGAATGTGACAAATAACATAAAACATAAGAATAGGGCAAAATAAGAAAATAGCTAACAAATCTAGGGCAGCTGGGTGATACAGTGGACAGTGTCAGACCTGGAATCAGGGAGATCTGAGTTCATATGCAGTTTCAGACACTTATTGGCTGTGTGACCCTAGGCAAGTCACTTAATCCTATTTGCTTCAATTTCCTCATCTATAAAATGAGCTGGAGAAAGAAATGGCAAATCATTCTAGGACCTTTGCCAAGAAAACACCAAATAAGGTCACAAGGAGTTGAACACAATGAAACAACTAAAACAACAAAAACCATGAAACTATGTAGAACTTTCAGGTTTTTCAGTGTACTTAACTCTTCTCACAATACTAGAGCAAAGGGCTCCTGCAGGGGAATAGTGGGAAATAAAATTAGATGGGTAAGGTAGGACCTGATTATAAAGGGTTTTAATTGCCACACTATATTAGCAAGCACCCTAGCACACCCAGGATTGCTGCTAGCACAGGTTCTTTGATCTGCTGTGTTCTTCTTCTTCTAAAGCAAAGACAGCTTTAAAGGACTTAACAATCTTAGTTTAATTATAGATAAGCAGAAAATACAAGCAGAGAAATTAGCACAGAGATTCAACAGACAGGGATCCTACTGTCTGAACAAAATAATACAACCACCTACATACACCTCTGAATTGGGAGAGCACAATCTTCTGAGTATTGTGTGGGGGAAGGGACTCTTAGCCGACAGCTACTCAGATTCCCATCCAGGAACTCAAAAGGTCCTTCTCATAAGAGAACCCCCAAAGCAAAATCTCATCTCACCATATATATACACTTTTGGTGAATAGGCTCAGAGCCAGAAGGCACCACAACCCTCTGGACTGAGGGCCTTATTAGCTCAGTACCAAAAGGTGTGAAAGCCTTGCCACAAGCAAGCCTCCCCTAAGCAAGCTTCCCTTTAGGCAATTTCCTCCCCCAGTGTGCTCTTTGTGACTCAGGATGTATCACAGCTGGGCCAGAGCTCAAAGCAGCAAGACATCCATAATTGAACACATGTGGCCTATTAATGGATAGGGAAGATCTTATATTCCATTAACTCTACACAAGCTCACAAGTTTTGGGGTTTTTTTTGCATTTCGTCCTGCAGGTGATAGGAAAACATTGAAAGATTTTGAGCAGGAGATTGAGGTAATGCCTTTTAGGAAGATTAATGTGATGGCAGTGTTCAGGTCATCCACAAAGGTAGTTTCATTCACTCTTCTCTGTCATTCTCAGGTCTGGCACATTCTGCTCCACAGGCGTGGGTGTGGCCTACCAGAGGCTTCTCTAGGCTGGTACCGAAAGTCCCTGCTCAAATGGAAGACAGCTGCAGGTAGCCACATTGAGGGAGGAGGACTTCTCCACTGCTAGCAGCAAATTCTTTTGGTGTTGGCTCAACTCAGTGAATAGGTGGGTGCCCTCTCTAGACTGCACTTTCTTCCAGTGTAAAATGAAGAAACTAGACCAGATCATCTCTAAGGTTCTTCCAGCTTTAAATCCTGTGAACCCATGAAAATTCAAGATTTAGTGTGATAAGAATGGATATCATAGTCTTCACTGCCTTGAGAGATCATGCCTTGAGAGCAGTTGAGCCTCAGTATAAACTGAAGCACTGAAATAGAAAGCCTAATTTTAGTAGTCACTTAAGATCATGCTTACTGAGCTGTGTGAGGGATGCATTTAGTTCTTTAGTGATTTTTTTTTGGAGTAGGTTTTTTATTTGTTTGTTTTTTAGGAGGCAGTAGGGATTAAGTGATTTGCCTAGGCTCACACAGCTATTAAGTGTCTGAGGTTGGATTTGAACTCAGCTCTTCCTGACTCCAGGACCAGTGCTCTGTCCACTGTACCACCTAGCTTTCCCCTTCTTTAGTGATTTTTATATAGTTTGTAAAGAAACAGCCCCTGCCTTCAAGATGCTTAAGATCCTGAAGGGAGACAGAGATTATCCGACCAATAACCTAATTTACCCACTTAAAAACTAAGTTACTGAATATTCAGAAACTCTCTATAGGAGATCAGAGATCACAGGAATTAGGGTTGGCCAAGGACATTACAGATCCTCTGATTCTCTCATGTTACAGATAAGAAAAGCTAAGATCTAGAAAGGACAGCCCCACGTTATAAAGCAGGTAACTAGTCAAGCTGGGATTTGAATATTTTTGCATAAACATATGATGCTGCATATATGGATAAGTCTGGGTATGTTAAAAATAAAAACCACTATTTATTATTATAAACATTTAAGGGGCATGTGGTTTTTAAAAATTCTTTCCTTTGTCTTCATAATTCTTTTTTCTTTCTTTGTTTCTTCTTACAAACCTAAATGTCTCTTTTATCTGAGTCAACCACAGGATAATGTTCAGCGACCCCAGAATTTATTTTCTGCTTCTTTTCTTGATGGGCCATTCAGTGGCAGCTTTGAAATCTCCAAATTCTAGGCAAGGTAAGTCCTGAAAGAGAAGTGATTTTCCATTCATTGAAAAAGTTCTCTGGAATGTATTATGATAAGTTTAGATCAATTTAGGTACATGATAGTCTAAGATGGGGGAGAAATTTGTGGCTAATCACCTGGATATGTTTCAAGTTTTCAGAGTTATTCTAAATGTCTCATCATACGTACAGGTTGGTATTTGTGGTGATATCACATCAAGAATTCCCCTCACATGTCACTTCTTGCTCTTCACTTATGGTACGCTTGTATTTTAGAACGTTGAATAATCTAACTTGAGTGACAATGCTCACTGAATATTTTTCTAAACAGAGTTGCATCCATTACTGCAGAAAATGGCGGTGAGTATTCAATCTTCTTTTAATCAAAATTCCTTCTACCATAACACACTAACCTTGAGGGATAATACTTGACTTTATCTCTTGTGCCTTCTAGGAAGAAATAATAGAGGGAAGATATTTGAATGGTAATATGTTCCATGGGATCTTGCTTGCTTCTCATTATGGTTTCAAACATAATTGCAACATTGATCTCTCTGTGGTAATTCAGTTTTAAGCTGTCTTTCTGTTTTATTTCCCCATGCAGCTCTTCTGGATTTGATCCAGTTTCAGAGGTAATACAAAGAATACAAGGTTCTGAACATTCCAGAACACTCCTCTAAGAACTGTAGGTTTGGGAGAGAAGGATGAGGTTGGTGCAGGGTTAATGCCTTTCATAGGATGTGGGATATCATGGGAGCTTAATACATTTTTAATAATAGTCACAAAGGGGGCGGCTAGGTGGTGCAGTGAATAGAGCACCGGCCCTGGAGTCAGGAGTACCTGAGTTCAAATCTGGCCTCAGACACTTAACACAAAAAACTAGCCGTGTGACCTTGGGCAAGTCACTTAACCCCAACTGCCCTCCAAAAAAAAATAGTAGTCACAAAGTAGGATCATAGACCTGAGGCTATAATAAACCCCCCAGACAAGATTTGCCTTAAATTGTAAGGCTTTTATCTTAATTTTGGTGGATTATTAATGGTATTTTACTACTAACTTATTTATTTTCATTGCCCATATTCTTCACATCCCTTTTTCTCATGAACTAAGGCAATCAATAATTGACCACAACAGACCCTTTGACCTGTGTCTTCTCTCTGTTTCCAATTAAAGTTCTAATGTGTGGACCTCGGACCTATCCCAAAGACTCATGACCTATTTCCATTCACGAAACGTTGCCTTTACTGTGAGCAGTCTTCAGGTTTGTGCGTCCTCATCTTCAAGGCATAACCATATCACTGAATTAATTTCTTTGTCCAGGATCCTCAAAGTTTTGTAGCTGCCGCCGTCATTAAAATTATCTTCTGTACTCTCAGGCTGGCTTCCCACAGCCTCAGGAAAATTCTTCTAGAATTGTTCATGGTAGCGATTGTTTCCCTGAAATTAGTCAATCAGCAAGCATTGATTAATCACCCACTATGTGTCAAGTATTGTGCCAAGCTATAGGGATACAAAAATAGAAGTGAGACAATCTTTCTTTTCAAGGAGTTTACGTTCTAATTGGGAAATACAACACATAACATCACCTCTCTGCTGACCTTTTCCTACAGTGATCCAAATGTGTCTAGGGAAAAATAGTGGCTATGCTTAGGGAGGATCTTCTGGGAGTAATATTTTTGATTAGATGGGTAAATTATACCGTGGTAAGTAGGCAAAAAAGAAATGACGTATTAGATGTGGCTTTTTTTTGTAGTTGTTATATGTGCATATGTTTTCCTATGGGTTTAGATGGTAAACTCTAAGGTATGGGAACATGTTTGCTATTTCCTTTGTATTCATCCTATGGGGATAAGGGGAAAAGGGGGCTGACCTGAAAGAGGGATTTCTAGAAGGGCTGTATTTTCTGTTTGTGTCCTGACTGATTTTGACACTTGTGAGCAGTAGCACAGCTAGCTTTCTTGGCTGTTGTTAGCGTATCAGCAGGAAGGAATTCAAAACAGAAGCCTCCCCAGAAAGCCCAGAAAAAAATGAAATGCCCTGTCTAAGCAAGACTCAAAACAGTCTCCAAGAAGTACCCACGTCAACTAGAAAGACCATAGTATCCCTTCTTCCTTGTTCCAAGGAAAAGGGATCCATGTTTGCTCTCTCTGGCTCCCTACATCTCTTGTTGGGGTCATGTGAGGGGTTGTGAGACAGAGGCTAGTCCTGATTCTGAGCCCTGCAGTGCTTGGCAGGCCTCAATGGCTTTGTGCTTTCTTTAAATGTAGGCCCCTAGAGAAACTGAAAGGCATGATGACTAGCCAAACAATCTGTAAGTCTTCCTTGTATCCGTCCTGGGTCAATTTGCTTTTATCCCCGTCATTCTCAGGCTACCATGGAAAATTACCTGTCGAACCTTCTGTACCAGCCCCAGAAGCTACTGGCAGATTTCCGACAGACTGATGACCAGCAATTCCGGACTGCCATGAAATGTCTCTTTGAAGATAAAAAGAGCCAATTGGTAAGAGGGTCCTAATGGACCTGGAGATAAAGAGGAAGTAAGTCCTTCAAACAACTGAGTCTGCCTCAGTACCTAGGATGCTGCAGACAATCAATAAGTTTTTCTTATTAAGCTCCTACTATGAACCAGGCATTGTGTTCTGTGGTGGGGATACAAATACATAACTGACATAATTCCTGCCTTATCCCTTGAGGGGGATAAAGCAGCATTGCTTTCTCCTTTTCCTACAGTTACCCAAGTGTATCCAGGGAGCATTAGCTGCTGGGTTTAATAAAAGAGTTTTTTCCCCTCTTTCCCTATACTCAGGAACTAAGAAAAACACCAAGGGAGGCTCTGATAAGGAATAGAGTAAGGAAAGAAAAAGGAAGGGATACTTTACCAGCTCTAACTCATTCTTTTGTTTGTTTGTTTGTTTTACCTTTTTAAAAAATCTATATATTTTTTTAATACCCAACCAAACATCCCCCCCTCTCTGGTTATCTAAAAGCAATTAATTGATCAGAGATCATAGAAGATCCAGAAACCTCAATGGCTAGATGACTCTAGTTCAGTACTTTGAGCCCAGTTTTCCATATTCCCAATTTTCTTTTTTTTTTT
>JAQQSW010008885.1:0-13364 GCA_028646575.1 Pseudocheirus occidentalis
GACCCTTCCTGCCCTACCAGAAAATAAGAGAGCAGAGCAGGGGAGGGGCTTTAGAGTGGAATTGCTGTTTTAGGGTTGGGGCAGGGGCAAGACGGGGAGAAAATTTGTAATTCAAAAATGTAATGTAAATGAATAATGTAAAATACTCAGAGGGAAAATCTTCTGAATTCCTTCCAGAACTGTTACTAGAAAAAAGTAGCTTCATCCAGTCCTTCAACAGTGGGCTCCTGGAAAAGACTAAGGGAGTGCTTTCTGCTGACCATAAGCAAAGTTCTTTGAATCACCAAAAAAAATAGAGATATTGAATTTTGGGATTGTTTTAAGTTACAAGTTACAGATGAGTTTCTAATCTGATGAAATATAAGTATCTTCAGGAACAGGGACTGCTTAATTTTTATCTTTCTATTTGTCATACCGTACTCACAGTAGCCACTTAATAAATGCTTATTGATTAGTTGATTACTTTGAATAACTGTGAATAACCTACATAGCAGAAATTTCAGTAATTTTGAATTTTTAAAAATTTGCTCCAAATGAAAATAAATTTTTATAGTAAAAAGGGCCAGGAATTGATGAGAAAGTTTTAAGTTCTACAGATTTAGGATGTTGGGAAGGAAATGCTTTTAAAGAGAGACCAAGATATCAGGGGCTACATTCTGAAAATTATAACAGAGTGAAAGACTTGAAGAAATGTAGATCAAACATATAAGCTATAAGCTGACTCTATCAGCCTCCACTTTAGCTAGTAGGCAGGATCCCCAGACCTTGTCTGCTTCTTCCCTCAGGGTTCTAAAGTTTAGGAGAGTAGGCTGCTGGTGACAGCTGTTATCACTACTACTACCATCTGGAGGCTTATAGCATTTCTTCTTCCTCTTCAGTTGAAAATTGTGAAGGGTGAGATAGATTTTGTTTGTTTGAGCCTTTTATATGCCCATAGGTTTTGTTTGTTTGAGCCTTCTTTAATGTCCACAGGTACTTGGATATGCTCTGATATTTGGAGGGAGAGGTCATCATGCATTTCTGGAAGCAGGTCTATCAAGTTTTCATGTGGGTCTTTATTGACCAGTTTTCCTCCTACCTCCTCCATGTAGAAAGATTTTAGATAAGAAATGCCAGATTCATCAATCATTTTTTTAAAATCTTATCTTTATTTTGATATCTTTTATTTTTATCTCCCTTTCATTTCTAAATAGATCCCTCTTCCTCTGCCCCCAGTCTTTCCACCCAGCAAGCCATCCCGTGTAACCAAGTTGTTGTTTTGTTTTAAGGAAAGGTTTTAAAAAGTAATTCAGCAAAACTAATCAACCTATTGTATCTGAGAATATCTGACCCATAAGCATAGTCTTCTAACTCTGTAAAAAGAAGAAAGAGGTACTTTTTGTTCATTCTTCTCCAGGGCTACATCTGGTCATTGTAATTACACAGTATTCAGTTTAGTGGGGTTTTTTCAATTATAACCATTTAAGTGATTATGATATGTAATGAAATGTGCCAGGCATTAATCACATGGTCTCTTCTAGCATCATGACTTCTAACTTTAAATCTGTCAGATTCTCATGGAAGATGTAGGTAATTGGAGAAAATAAAAGATGGAGTATACTCCCAAAGAAAGAAGTATCACTATACTATAGGAACAGAAGAAAATTTTTCAGATCTCTCTAGCTTAAAGAAAAATCTTCTTATCTTAATGATAATAATAATAATAATAATAATCATATAGTACATAGCGTGTACCAGACCATTTATAGTTTTTTTTTACTTGATCCTCACAGAACCTCCTGGGAGATAGTTTCTGTTCTTATATCCCCCATTTGACATTGGGGCTACTGAGGCAAGCATAGATTAAGTGACTTGCCCAGGGTCACACAATTAGTTAAGTGTCTGTAGCTGGACTTGAACTTGTATCTTCTAGACTCTGGGACCAACATTCTATCCACTGCCCCATCTTTGTGGCTAAATAAGTAACTTATTTAGCTTCAAATTACTTCAACTGCCAAAAGCCTTCCCATAATATTCAAGAAACTAAGAAAGTGGCTATTATATAAGAAAATAATAGATAACATTTATGTAGCACTTTAAGGTTTTCAAAGGCACATTACATATGTTATCTCATTTGCATGAAAGTGATAAAATAATCACATAAAGGTATCAATTAGCACTTTTTCTAATTATGAAATGGTAATTAGGATAGAAATTAATTTTGTAAAAGAAAAGAAATTGGGATGAGGAAGACATGTGGGCTAATAAATACCCAGGGACAATTATAGAGAAATATAGGAGAATTGTAAGAGACTACTCCCCTTTATCCTTCCTACCAGCATCATTGGATGACTAACCGTCACCATCAGGTCAGTTTTAACTGGATAGCTTCATGCTGATTGACAAATAAGGGGAGCCACAGGACACAGGAATATGTGAAGATGATGAATACTGATTCAATACCAGGAGAAGTTTCCAGGCAGCAGTCTGAGGCTACAGTGGTCCACTGTTGCTATGGAAATGTCACAATAGCAGTGGACCCTAACTCTGTCTTCAGAGAGCTGCTTAGTATTATTCTTACCACTTAAAATTCCTTCAGTTGGAGGAATGCATATTACAGTGGAAAGATATTAAAAATTATTAATAAAGGTGGTGAGTAGATTGGAGACCTTTTAGTATGCCAGAAAAAGGGCATGCTTAAAAATATATAAAATTAAAAGACTGAAACTAATTGTTAAGAATTAAGTAGTAAAGTGTTTAAAAGAATAGACCAAATATGGACAAATGAGAAAGTGACAAATGTAAAATATTGATAGGATATATAGAGGACAAAGAAATAATTATAAAAATAAACAATGGATTACTATAGTCATTGACTACTGTATCTTATATACCTAACCTATTCCACTGATGTACCATTCTATTTCTTAACCAGTACCAAGTAGTTTTGATGATTGCTGCTTTATAATACAATTTAAATCTGGTATGGCTGGATTACCTTCCCTTGTATTTCTTTTCATTAATTCTCTTAATATTCTAGACTTTTTGTTCTTCCAGATGAATTTTGTTATTATTGTTTTCTAGCTCTATAAATTTTTTGGTAGCTTAATTGATATGGCACTGAATAAGTAAGTTAATTTAGATAGAATTATAACTTTTATTATATTAGCTCGGCCTACCCAAGAGCAACTGTTATTTTTCCAGTGATTAGGTTTGACTTTATTTTTGTGAAAATTGATATGTAATTGTGTTCATATAGTTCCTGGGTTTTTCTTGACAGGTAGACTCCCAAATATTTCATATTGTTTATAGTAACTTTAAAAGAAATTTCTCTTTCTATCTCTTGCTATTGGACTTTCCTAGTAATATATAGAAATTTTGATGATTTGTGTGGGTTTATTTTATATCCTGCAACCTTGCTGAAGTTGTTAATTATATAAAGTAGTTTTTAGTTGATTCTCTAGAATTCTCTGTCATATCATCTGCAAAGAATGATAACTTTGTTTCTTCTTTGCCTATCCTAATTCCTTCTTTTTTTCTCTTATTGCTAAAGCTAATATTTTTAGTACAACAATGAATAACAGTGGTGATAAGGGCACCATGTTTCACCCTCAATCTTATTGGAAATTATTCTAGCTTATTCTCATTACATATAATTTTGGCTGATGGTTTTAGCTAGTTGCTACTTATCATTTTGAGGAAAACTCCATTTATTACTATGCTCTCTAGTGTTTTTAATAGGAATAGGTGTTGTATTTTGTCAAAAGCTTTTTCTGTGTTTATTGAGATAATCATTTTATTTCTGTTAGTTTTGTTATTAATATGGTCACATGCTGATAATTTTCCTAATATTGAAACAACCCTGCATTCCTCACATACATCCTACCTGCTTATAGTGTATTATTCTCATGTTAAGTTGCTATAATTTCTTTGCTAAAATTTTATTTAAAATTTTTGCATCTATGTTCATTAGGGAAATTGGCCTGTAATTTTTTTTCTCTGTTTTGGCTCTTCCTGGTTTAGGTATCAGCACCATATTTGTATCATCAAAGAATTTGGTAGAACTCCTTCACCTAATTTCTCATATAGTTCATACAAGTATTGAAATTAATTGTTCTTTAAATGTTTGATAGAATTCACTTATAAATCCATCTAGCTCTAGAAATTTTTTCTTAGGGAGTTCACAGACGGCTTATTCAATTCTTTTTCTGAAATGGGTTTATTTAAGAATTTTATTTCCTCTTCTGTTAATCTGGGCAATTTATATTTTTATAAATAGTTATCCATTTTAACTAAGATTGTCAAATTTATTGGCATGTAGTTGGGCAAAATAGTTGCTAATTATTGTTCTAATTTCCTTTTCATTGGTGGCGAATTTATCATTTTCATTTTTTTATACTGGCAATTTGATTTTCTTTCTTTTTTCAAATCAAATTAACCAAAGGTTTATCTATTTTATTGGTTTTTTCATAAAACCAGATTTTAGTTTTATTTGTTCAATAGTTTTCTTAATTTCAATTTTATTAATTTCTCTTAGTTTTTAGAATTTCTAATTTGGTATTTAATTGAGGGTTTTAATTTGTTCTTTTTCTAACTTTTTTAGTTGCATGCCCAATTCAGTGATCTCCTCTTTATTTTATTCATGTAAGCATTGAGAGATATAAGATTTCCTCTAAGAACTGCTTTGGCTACCTCCCACAAGTTTTGGTATGTTGCCTCATTATTGTCATTCTTTTGGATGAAGTTTCTGATTGTTTCTATAATTTGTTGTTTGGCCCACCCATTCTTTAGGATTAGATTATTTAGTTTCCAATTAATTTTTAGTCTGTCTTTCCATGGCCTTTTATTATAATTTTTACTGCATCATTGTCTGAAAAGGATGCATTTAATATTTTTGCCTTTCTGCATTAGATTGTGAGGTTTTATGCCCTGGTACATGGTCAATTTTTGTGTATGTACCATGTACCACTGAGAAAAAGGTATATTCCTTTCTATTCTCATTCAGTTTACTCCAGAGGCCTATTATATCCAACTTTTCTAAGATTCTATTCACCTTCTTAATTTCTTTTTTGTTTATTTTGTGGTTAGATTTATCTAGTTCTGAGAGGGAAAGTTGAGGTTCTCCACTAGGATAGTTTTGCTCTCTATTTCTTCCTTTAACTGACTTAACTTTTCCTCTAAGAATTTGGATAGTATACTACTTGGTACATGTATGTTTAGTGTTGCTATTACTTCATTGTCTATGGTACCTTTTAGCAGGATATAGTTTCCTTTCTTATCCCTTTTAATCTGATTGATTCTTGCTTTTGATTTGTCTGAGATCAGTATTGCTATACCTCCTCTTTTTACTTCAGCTGAAGCATAATATATTCTACTCCAACCTTTTACCTTTATCCTGTGTCTGTCTCTCTGCTTTAGATGTGTTTTTTGTAAACAACATATTGCAGGATTATAGTTTCTAATCCATTCTGCTATCCACTTCCAGTCACAGTTATAATTACTGTGTCATTCTTTCCATCCTATTTTTCCCATTTATGTTTTTTTTTCTTGCCTTTCTCTATTTTCTTCCTCACTTGGGTTTTGCTTCTGGCCATCACCTCCCTGAATCTGCCCTCCCTTCTGTCAATCCTCTCCCTTTCTCCTCCTGCTTCATATAGGGTAAGAGATTTCTATAACCAATTGAGTATATGTGATATTTCCTCTTTGAGCCAAATCTGATGAGAATAAGGTTAATTCTTATTATATAATAATATAATATTATATATAATATATATGTTATTTTCTTATTAGATAATATGTTATATTCTTATTATATAATATAACATATTATATGATAATATATAATAAGAATTAACCTTATTCTCATCAGATTTGGCTATATATACAGATATATAAAGAATAATATATATAATATCTATATTATATATATAACATTATATTATATAATTATAATTCTCTTATAAGGGAGACAATACTCATCTCCCTCCCTCTTTCCCTGTACTGCAGTAGTTCTTTGTGCTGTTTCATGTAATTTAATTTACCCTTTTCTTCCTCCTCCTTTTTTCTTCTCCAAGTACGATATTTTTTTAACCCCTTAATTTTTTTTATCATCACATCAAAGTCAACTTATATCCACATCCTCTGTCCCCTTCTAAATGTCACAATAAAGATACAGTTCTCTACAGTTATAATTATCATCTTCCCATGTAGGGATGTAAATAGTTTAACCTTATTGAAAAACATAGTTTGTTTGTTTTTTTCTTTTCCTGTTTACCTTTTTGTATTTCTCTTGAGTCTTGTATTTAAAGATTAACTTTTCTGTTCAATTGTAGATTTTACATCAGGAAAATATGGAAGTTTTCTATTTCACTGAATGTCTATCTCCTTCTCTGAAAGATTACACTCAGTTTTGCTGGGTAGTTTATCCTTGGTTGTAATCTAAGCCCCTTTGCCTTATGGAATATCTGATCAATCTTTTATTGTAGAACCTGCAAGGTCCTACATAATCCTGATTGTGGTTCCACAATAATTAAATTGTTTCTTCCTGATTGCTTGCAGTATTTTCTCTTTGACTTGATAATTCTGGAATTTGTCCACAACGTTCCTTGACATTTTCATTTTGGGATATCTGTTAGGAGGTGATTGGTGGGTTCTTTCAATGATAATTTTACCATCTGGTCCTTGGACCTCAGGGCAGTTTTCCTTGATAATTTCTTGAAAGATGCTGTCCAGGCTTTTTTTTATCATGGCTTTCAGATAGACCAATAATTCTTAAACTATCTCTCCTGGATCTATTTTCCAGATCACTTGTTTTTCCAGTGAGGTATTTTATATTTTCTTCTCTTTTTTCATTTGTTTGATTTTGTTTGATTGATTCTTGATGTCTCATAGAGTCATTATCTTCTACCCCCCCAATTCTAATTTGTAACAAATTGTTTTCTTCAGTTAGCTTTTGTGCCTCCTGTTCCATTTAGCCAATTCTACTTTTTAAAGGAATTCTTCTCTTCAATGATTTTTAGTGCCTCCTTTTCCATTTGGCCAATTCTACTTTTTAAGGAGTTGTTTTCTTCAGTAGACTATTTTCCCATTTGGCCAATTGTAATTTTTTAAGGAATTGTTTTCTACCATCAATTTTTGTCCTTTTCCAAGCAGTTGATTCTCTCATGCATATATCTCTTTTCTTTTCCCAATTTTCCTTCTGCCTCTCTTATTTAACTTTTAAAATAATTCTTGAGCTCTTCCAACAAGATTTTTGTGGCTTGAGACCAGATCACAGTCCCCTTTAAGGTTTTGGGTGTAGGTATTTTGAAGATGTTGTCCTCTTCTGAACTTGTGCCTTGATCTTCCATGTCCCCATAATAAGAATCTATGGTCTGTGTCTGTTTCTGCTTTTTGGTCATGATGTTTGCCTAATTCCTGACTTTTAAAGTTGAGCTCTCCTACTGGAGCACAGGGGCCACTGTCCCAAGTTTCTTGTGCTTGGGACCAGAGGCCTTGTCACTGACTTTATGTCCAGGTGCTGGCAGCTCGAGGTTGTAAGAGTCTGGCAACTAATGTGGTGCTCAGCTGGGGTCCTGGTGGTGGTGTCTGGCATGTTCTGAGGCCATATATGGTTTTTCTGCATTTCTCCATGACTACACTGAAGCTTGTATGGTGGGGGGAAGAGTCTGGCCACTGGAGGAAGCCTGCTTACCCAGTGCTGTGCTGAAGCATGGAGAGGTTTGGCTGCTGGAGTAATTTTTCAAATGCTCAGGTCTGACCACATTACCCACTCCTACTCAGTAAACTCCAACAGCTCCATATCTCCTCAGGATCAAATACAAAATCTTATGTTCGGCATTCAAAGCCCTTCATAACCTAGCACTCTCCTATATTTCTAGGCTTTTTACACTTTACTCTCTAATATATACTCTTTGATACAATGACACTGACCTCCTGGCTATTTCATCAACAAGAAACTCCAGCTCTTAGTTTTGGGCATATTCTTTGACTTTCATGCATTCCTAGAATGAAATCCGTCTACTCAGCCTACTGACTTCCCTGACTTTCTTTAAGTCCCCACTAAAATCCCTTCTTTTACTGGAAACCTTTCCTAAGTCTTCTTAACTCTAAAGTCTTCCCCTCTGTTAATTATTTCCTATTTATTCTGTATATACTTTATACATATTTATTTGGTTGTTGTCTCCTCCATTAGATTGTAAGGGCAAGAACTGTCTTTTGTCTCTTTTTGTATCTCTGATGCTCAGCACAATGCTTGACATATAGGTGGTACTTAGTACAAGTTTATTGATTGATTGATTGACTGAGTGCATGCTGTGTTCAAAGACCTATGTAAACTGCTAAGGGAGATACAAGAAAGTTTAAATCCTTGATTTCCAGGCATCTCTAATCCAATTAGGTAAATAAGTAGGTAGAGACCATATTAAACTTAGAAGAACATTGAACTTGAACTACTGATTTTAGAGCCACCAGACCTGAGTTCAGATCACAATTTTTCTTCTTACCCTTCTGTATGATCTTGGGCAAGTCAATTAAAATCTCTGAGCTTCAGTTGTATCATCTCTAAAATGGGAAGGTTGGACTAAATGATCTCCAAGGACCTTTCCAGTTCTAGATCTATGATTCTATTATTGTAACCCCCCCCCAATAAATATATGTAAAATGTGTATCTTTCTGTCAACTCCTTCTGCCCATGTTGTCATATGATTTGGAGTGAAGTTACTAGACACATCTATACACAAAATGTACTTAAAACAACTTTTTCTCTATTATAGCTTAAAGCACTAACAGAAGTAGCAAGCTCTAATCTGAAAATAAATCAGCTGACCGAAAAATCTCTGCAAGACTATAACTGGCAAATAAGGTATGCTTTCAGTAATTGATCCTTACTAATAACAACTAGACATTTTCAAGGTACTTTGAGGTTTCCAAGGTAAAAATCTATACAGAGTGATAAAGATACATGGAGCAGATGAACCTCAAAGTTGAAGAGGTTTGAAGAATTATTATAGCACAGGGAGTGTCTGGAAGCAGAAGTGGTTAGCAGGGAGCCTGCTGACTTCTCTTCTTAGCCCAGTATATCTGAGGACCTGAGAGCAGGAATCTCTCACTCTAGAAAGGATAGTCACAAATGCAGTATCTTTAAGAGAGAGCCACTTTTTTGTAAGAGTCAGGAGATGGAAAGAATTTGAAAGAAAATGACCCAGCATGATGAAGACCTTGTTTATCATAGAGCAATGGTTCTAGAGGACACTGTGAAATGGAAGGGCTGCAAGAGAGGATTTGGTTGAACTGGTAAGGGATTAAAGTGTAGGGAGTGGTAGATAGATAGTAGGTAGAAAATATGTCATAGTGGGTTATCAGAAGATAACCTACATGTGGAACTTGGACCTGGTTTTGGGTCAACTAGGAGATACTGAGTTATTTTAAATCCTTTTGGTGTTTCTTGGTCTTAGAATCCTATATCCTCTAATTGGATCAAGTCCAAGTAGTTTTGGATTCTAGCAATGGTGATGGTGTTCTTCATGATGGGTATGGTTCTAGAGTCTCAAGAATCTAAGACATCCACTACTGAATCATGAATTTATATTTTATGTTCTTTTTTCCAGAGGTTTTGGGAGTCAAGCATATAGGAAGCTTCTCCTCCCTCATCCAGCAGTTCTTTTCATCTCTAAGCTCCATGAGGGCACGTTCAAACTTTGCATCGCCCTCAGTGTCACCACAGTGTTTCCCAGTATAAGCCTTTAATGGAGGGTTTTAGGAGACTTCAAGATCAATACCAGTCAGCAATGTGACATGATAGCAAAAAATCTAGTGTGAACTTAGGCCGTATAGAGAGGTGTAATGTTTAGAACCAGGAAGGTGAGAGTCCAGCTACCCTGTATGCTACCCTGCTCAGACCACATTTGTAGTGTTTTCTGTACACATTTGTTGTGTTGGTCTCATACAACATGAGGATCAGGTAAAGAAACTGGAAATGTTTAGTCTGGAGGAGAGAAGACTTAGAACTATCTTCAAGTATTTTAAAGCTGTCATGTGGAAGAAGGATTCAACTTCTTCTACTTGTTCTCATAGGACAAAACGAGGAGAAATTGGGTAGATGTTATAGAGAGTCAGAGTTATACTTGATGTAAGTCATGCAATTATAGCAGGAGTGGATATAATGGCAAGGAAGGGAGTAGGAGATACTAGGGTGGTGTGCAAGAGACCAATTACTCACCTGGGTGTGTTGCTGCTCTTCCTTTTGGCCTCCCCTTAGATATGACCATTTTCCTAGTGACTCTGGGTTTTGTACCTTTGTAAAGGAATTCCCTTTCAAATTCTCTATACTAGAAGATAACAAGAAGTCAGCCCAGACCCTCCTAAACGGCTGTTTGTTTTGTCAAATCTTAGTATGGATCCACCTTCTATTTCTTTGCTTTTGGAAAGCTATAATGAAGACTCTTCTGCATTGCTCAGAGTATCCATTGTGCCTGGAAAGGTTTCAGTAGTTAGGATTTTTTTTTTGCCTCTCTTGTGGACATTTTACTTTTCCTTCTGCCCATATTGAACATAAAGCACATACACAAATCAACAATATAGTGGTTACCCACTTCCCAGAAAAACTTCCCAGAGGTATGCCAGAGTGGAATTGGGTGCCTTGGGAGGTAGTAGAAAGAGTACAAGAGAGTACTTATCAGGAACATTATAGAATAGAGTTTTGTTCAAAAAGAGGGAAAGGCCTATGGAGAAGGTCTGAATAAGGTGTGACAGGGGTGGGAGGTTAGATGATCAAAGCTTGGTATAAGGACACTAGAAAGGTTCTATTTATTTATTTGCATCAGACAGAAATCCAATTAGGAATTAGCTCAGGGAGTTTTAGAGAAATTTCACAAATGGTAGTTTATAGAAATTTGGTAGTCATGTGAAATGCTAATAAGTCATGGATGGTATTGTACATGCTCTTTACTCAAAATGGACATTTTGGCCACTGATCCACATCTCAGATCCCAGAGTATCTTAGGTATTCCTGCTACTGTCCCAAGTGTTTAGGAGTGGTTCTGGGGGGTCTTCACTTACAGGATAAATCAGCTATTCTGAGAATTTTACTGGAATGGATCACTATAAGTCCCCTAGATCTAATCTACTTCCCCTGCCCCCAGGTCCTTTAGATTAATAGGAAGATTTGGATGAATAGTTCTCATGAGGGTAATCATGGCTTTTTCAGGTTTGACACAGTCTAACTTTTTCCCCTGGGTTTGAGGAAATGATTGGGTAACAAAGTGTAACAAAAAAGTATAAGAAAAAAAATTAGAGCAGGTTTTTGCCATTTCCTGGTTTACATTTGGTCACTTTTCTCTCTAAGTTTGGGAAGCACCAACTGGTCATTACATACATGCAGGGGAAGGTCTTCTGGAAAAAGCATGAAGGCTAAAGTGTATGCTCTCCCAGTTCTTCTGTCAGTATTCCTCCTTACCTTCTGGCACATTTCCCTTCTAGAAGTCTCCTGTATGGTTGGTAAATAAGACTAATTCTTGTTATTATTAATATTATTATCACTATAGTAATACAAAGCAGCTCTATGACTTGGAACAGAAAAAGGATAACTCGTTACTGCATAATATGCTGGAGACATGGAAACAAATCAAGGTTCTCCGCCAGCGGCAAGGATTTATAAGCACACCTATAAAGCTGCAGTTTCAAAAGTGAGTGACTATCACATCTGCTTTCATAGTTCCTCTAACTATACAGAAATGACTGGGGATCCACCCAGGTTAGATCCACTCGTAGTTTCAGTGAAGGCAACGGAGAGAAAAAACCCTTGGCATACTAATACATTCTTTGTTGTGATAGTGATGGAAGGATAGTTGGATCTTTTTATCACATTCCCATCTTTCCCTCATTTAAGAACTTTAAGGGAAAAATTCTAAAAAAAAGGAGTCAGTGGAAGTAATAGTCGCCTGACCTCTTTAGGGGAATGGCATTTCCTTCAGTATCTGTCTCTGGCATCAGTGGAAATGAACTAGTGCTAGGTTGTTTAGTCAAGGTAAAAGTGAGTCAAGTAGCATTTATTAAACATCTGTTATATGCCAGTCACTGTACTAAGCACTGAGGATGCAAATAAAGGCAAAAAGCAGTCCTGCCCTTAGGGACTTAACAGTCTATGGCAGAGACAACATGCAAACAACTATGTTCAAGCAAGATGTATACAAGATAAATAAGATATGGTTTGAGAAGGAAGACACTAACATTAAGGATTATGTTTATTGTCCTTAACAACCTAATGACTGATGGCTTAAAGTATCCTCCTTTCTGCTATCTATTAATCTGTTAAATCCTAATGTGATATAGATAGAGTTGTTAAGTGCTCTTTGGCCTCTTAACCATCTGAGTACTAGGTCAGTTCCAGGCCAAGAGAAATGTGGGTGGAAGAGTCTAGATACATTTTCTCCACAAATCTCAATTAGCTTTAAAGGATTTTGGGACTAATCAGCCACCTTCTTGAGGGATCTCTTTGGGACCTGCTTAGTTCTGAAGTGAAACACCTGCGGACAATGTAGGCCAAAGTATGTTTCTCAGAATTTTTGTTCTTGGAAATCATCTTGGAGTCTCTGAAGATTTCCCACAATTTAGTAGCTTTATTATGGTTTCTAAATATTCTAATAGCCTGTAGCTATGCTATTACTGAATAGACTCCCTCAGAGGTTCTGTTTAATCCATCTAGTGAATTACCAGACCACTAAGGAGGCCTTTCTCTATGCCATTAAGTAAAATGTTTCCTAAATAATCTTTTTTCCTCAAACTTTTATTATGCCTAGTTTCCTTGTAATTCCATAATTATTATGCGTGTCATTAATTATATGCTAATACTAAAGACTTCACGTGATATTTCGTTGTTTTAGGTTTTTTTTCCTCATGTAATAGCTGCCTGCTTAAAATTTAAAAATTTTAGGAAGGAACATTGCTTATATTTACCTATGAGCTGTTATATTCTGTGGATTAGTAAAGCTGTTATATTCTGTGGATTAGTAACTATTCCTTATATTAGAACTGTTTTTAACAATAATACTAACTTATATAGCAATTTAATATTAGCAAAATGCTTCATGTACATTAAATATACATTTGTATTTGACTCTCACAATAAACCTGTGAGGTTAGTATTATAAATATCATTATCCCCATTTTAAGGATGAAGAAACTGAATTTCAGGAAGACTAAGTGATTTACCCATAAGTGTTAGAAACAGGCCCCAAGTCTCATTTGATTCTTTTTTTTTAATGTAAATTTTAATTTATTTCTTGGTTATATCATTCATTTCCACAAGGTTTTGAGTTACAAATTTTCTCCCCTTTTTGTCCCTACCCCCCAGCCCAGAACATTGATCCCACTGTAAGACCCCTCCC
>JAQQSW010008886.1:0-13364 GCA_028646575.1 Pseudocheirus occidentalis
GACAATGGTGGGCCAGGCCAATTCAAGGGTGGGAAACTTGGGCAGAGCCGCATCTCAAGGCCCATGACCTCAGGCAAATGTCTTCCCTGGGAAGATTTACTTTCCCAGGGCCAAAGAATCAAGGAGAGCTCAAAAAGGGGGGAGGGGTGCCAGAGCCTACACCTCATCACTTCAGTTCAAAGGTATTGTAGAAAATGAATTTATATTAATACTGAGTATATATGCAATAAATGGCATAGTATCCAAATTCTAGAAAGAAAACTTAAATGAGTTAAAAAGGAAATAGACAGTAAAACTATACTAGTAGAGAAGTGGCTTCATCTTATCCCTTCAGATCTAGAAAAATCTAACTATAAATAAGAAAGAAGCTAAGGAGATGGATGGAATTTTAGAAAAGTTACATTTGATAAACTTCTGGAGAATACTGAATCAGAATAGAAAAGAATAAACCTCTTAGTGGTATATGGCACTAAAAATTTACCACACATTAGGGTACAAAAAAACTCAAACATATGCAGAAAGGCAGAAGTATGAAACACACACCTTTCTGATCTTAATTCAATAAATATTAATTAAAGGACCTTAGAGGCATAGATGAAAAATTAATTTAAAACTAAAAAATATAATCCTAAAAAATTAGGTAGATGAAAGAACAAATCATAGAAACCATCAATAATCTTATTAAAAATTCAAAATTTACAGCAAACAGGCAACATGACAAAATTTGTAGGATCCAGACAAACCAATTCAAAAAGAAAATTTTATCTATCTACTTCAATAAAAGGGAGAAATAATAGATCAATTAATTGTGCATGCAAAGAAAAAACTAGAAAAAAATCAAAATACAAATCCCCAATTAATCATCAAAATAGAAATCCTAAAAATATCAAAGGAAAGATTAAGTTGACAGGAAAAAAAAATAATTGACCTAGTAAATAAAACTAGGAGCTGGTTTTATGAACAACAACAAAAAAATAGATGAACCATTGCCTAACTTGAAAAGAAAAAAGGACACAACCAAATTACCAGTATCAAAAAAGAAAAAAAGATGAAAGTACAACGAAAACAAAATAAAAGAATTAAGAACTATTTTGCCCAACTTTACCCCAGTAAAAGTCGCAAACTAAATGAACTTGATGCACATTTACAAAAATATAAATTGCTCATATTAACAGGAGACAAAAATATTTAAATAATCTTATTTAAGACAAAAATAAATGGAAAAAGACATAAATGAGTGCCCTAAAAGGGAAAATATACTCAGGACTACATTAATGAATTCTACCAAACATGTAAAGAACTATTTTGATACAAAATAAATTGTTTGGGGTGAAAAATAGATGGCATCCTACCATCCTTCTATAATACAAATAGGGTTTTGAGAGCAGAAATGAAGAAAAAAACTCTAAAGATTGATTTCCCTTATGAATATTGATGCAAAAATTTTAAATAAAATGCAGCCAGGAGATGACAACAATATATTACAAAGATCATACATAATGACCCGGCTGAATTTGTACCAGGAATACAGGACTTGTGCAGTATTAAGAAAAGTATAAGCATAAATTGGCCATGCCAACAATAAAAAAAAAATCATATTGTGATTATTTCAATAGATACAGAAAAAGGTTTGGACAAAATGCAACAAATATACCTGTTAAAATGGGGTTATTTTTTAAATAGTTAATTTATTCATTTTTAGTTTTCAACATTCACTTCCATAAGATTTTTGAGTTTTATGTTTTCTCCTCCTCCACCATCCCCAAGATAGTGAGTCTGATATAGGCTGTATTTACACATTCAAATCAAACATATTTTCACATTAGTTAAGATGTAAAGAAGAATTAGAACTAATGGGAGAAATTATGAGAAAGAAGAAACAAAACAACAAAAGAAAAAGAGAGCAAATACTGTGCTTCCATTTGCATTCAGACTCCAAGGTTCTTTCTCTGGATGTAGATAGCGTTTTCTATCTTGAGTCTTTTGGGAGTTGTCTTAGATCTTTGCATCGCTAGGAAGAGTTAAGTCTATTAAAGTCAATTGTCACACAATGTGTCTATTACTGTGTACAATGTCCTCCTAGTTCTGTTCATTTCACTCAGCATCGGTTCATATACGTCTTTCAAGGTTTTTCTGAAGTCTGCTTGCTCATCATTTCTTATAGCACAATAGCATTCCATTACATTCGTATATGACAGCTTGTTTAGTTATTCCCTAATTGATGGACATGCCCTCAATTTCCAATTTCTTTCTACCACAAAATGAGCTTCTATAAATATTTTTGTACATGTGGGTCCTTTCCCCATTTTTATGATCTCTTTGATATATAGACATAGAACTGGTATTGCCAGGTCAAAGGGTATGTAGTTTTATAAGCCTTTGGGAATAGCTCCAAATTGCCTTCCAGAACAGTTGGATCAGTTCACAGCTCCATCAAAAATGCATTGGTGTTCCAATTTTCCCACATCTTCTACAACATTTACAATTTTCCTATTTTTGTCATGTTAGCCAACCACATGTGTGATGTGGCACCTCAGTTGCTTTGATTTGCATTTCTCTAATCAACAGTGATTTAGAACATTTTTTTTCATGTAATGATAGATAGCTTTAATTTTTTTCCTCTGAAAACTCCATTCATATCCTTTGACCATTTATCAACTGGGGAATGGCTTGTATTCTTATAAATTTGACTCAATTTTCTGTATATTTTAGAAATGAGGCCTTTATCAGGGACATAGGCTATAAAAATTGTTTCCCAGCTTTCTGCTTCCCTTATAATCTTGGTTGCACTGGCTTTGTTTGTGCAAAAAACTTTTCAATTTAATGCAATCAAAATTATCCATTTTGCATTTCATAATGTTTTCTGTCTCTTGTTTGATCATAAATTCTTCCTTTCTCCCTAGATCTGACAGGTAAACTATTCCTTGCTCTCCTACTTTGCTTATAGTATCAGTCTTTATCTCCAAATCATGTATTCTAAAATGGGGCTTTTCTTAATAATTATAAGTAAGAGCCAACTAAAACCAAGAGCAAGCCTTATCTGTAACAAAGACAAATTAAAAGCCTTTCCAATAAAATGAAGAATGAAGCAAATTTGTCCATAATCACCATTAGTACTCAGTATTATTGTAGAAATGCTAGCTATACAGGGAGATTTCAGAAAAACCTGGAAAGACTTTTATCAACTGGTGCTGAATAAAGTGAGCAGAACCAGGAGAACATTAAACATAGCAACAGAAGTATTGTGTGATGATCAACTATGATTGATTTAGCTCTTCTCAGCAACTCAGTGATCCAAGATAATTCCAAAAAATTCATGATGGAAACTGCTATCCCCATCCAGAGAAAGAATTGATAGAGTCTGAATGAAGATAGAAGGATACTATTTTCATTTTTTGTGTATTTTTTCATGGTTTTTGTCCCTTTTGTTCTGTTTCTTCTTTCACACCATGATTAATGTGGGAACATGTTTTACATTATTGCACATGTATAACCTATATCCTATTTCTTGCCATCCTGAGGAAGAAAGAAGGAGGAAGGAAGAAAAAAATTGGAATTCAATTCCAAAAAAAAGAATGTTGAAAATTGTCTTTACATATAATTGGAAAAAAATACTATTAAAATGCTAGCTATAGCAATGACAACTAAAAGAAATTGAAGACATGGTGTACTTAGAAAACCCTAGAGAGTCAACTAAAAAAAGAAACCTAGTCAAAACAATTAATAGCTTCAGAAAAGTTGCAGGATATAAGATAAAGCTATACAAATCATCAAAATTTCTTTATATTACCAACAAAACCCAGTAGGAAGAAATAAAAAGAGAAATTCCACTTAAAATAGGTGAAAACAGTATAGAATACTTGGAAGTCTACCTGTCAATACCCACACAGGAATATATTTACCCAAAGCAATCCACATAAATCAAGGCAGATTTGAACAATTGCAGAAATATTAATTGCTCATGAACCAATATAATAGAATCAATATAATAAAAATCCAAGGCTATTTAAATAAATTTACTTATTCAGAGTCATACCAATCAAACTATTAAAGAATTATTTTATAAAATTAGAAAAAAATAATTAAAAATTCATCTGGAAGAACAAAAGATAAAGAATATGAAGGGAATCAATGGAAAAAAAATGTGAAGGAAGTTGGCCTAGCATTACCAGATCCCCAACCATACCATAAAGCTATAATCATCAAAACAACTTGGTACTAGATAAGAAATAGAGTTGTTGATCAATGGAACATATTAGAATACCAAGGTAAGATCTAAATGGGTATATGATTTAGACATTAAAGGGAGATATCACAAGCAAATTAGGGAAACATGGAAAAAATTATTTGTCATATCTATAGATTTGGAAAGAGTTCATGACCAGACAAGAGATAGGGATGTTTGTTGGAGATAAAAACAGTTTTAATTACATACATTAAAAAGATTTTGCATGAAGCCAATGCAACTGAAATTAGAAGAAAAGTAGGAAACAGAGTGGGGAGAGTGGAATTTGTGGCAAATTTCTTTGGTAAAGGTCTCATTTGTCAAATATATAGAGAAATTAGTCAAATGTACAAGATTAAGAGCTATTTCCCAATCTATAAATGGTCTCAAAATATGAATAGTCAGTTTTCAGAGTAAGAAATCAAAGTCATCAATAATTACATGGGAAAGTGTTTTAAATGACTAATAATTAGGAAAGCACAAATTAATACAATTATAAGGTACTACTTCATGCCCATAAAATTGACTAAAATGGCAGAAAAGGTAATGACAAATGTTGAAGGGGATATGGGAAAATAGATACACTAACTCAGTGTTGGGCCTGTAAACTAATCCAACCATTCTGGAATGCGCTTTTGAAGTAGTCCCAAAAAACTATAAAACTGGAATACCCTTTGATCCAACAATACTACTGCTAGATCTATATTCCAAAGAGAAATGAAAATTATTTATATATGTACAAAAATATTTGTAGCAATTCTTTTTGCAGTGGCAAAGAATTTGAAACTAAAGTTTCAGTTGGCTAATGGCTGGACAAGTTATAAAATATGAATGAGATGGAATATCATCGTGATATAAGAAATGATGATGGGGATGGTTTCAGTAAAAAAATACTGAATTTGGGTGAATTTGTATGAACTAATATAGGAAGTGATAAGAGGGGAAAAAAGAAAAAAGGAAAAGAGGAGAGAGGACAGAGAAAGGGAGAGGAGTAAAAGGTAGAGAAGAGAAGGGAAGAAAGTAATTTAAAAGAATCTTTAGCAAGGAAATATGAGGATATTGCAACAGCTCATAAAAGGATTACATAGAAAAAAAAATTTTTAATGTCTGTTTTTCTTCTTTTTTTTAAAATTGGTGTGTTTATTTACTTTTAGTTTACTAGATTCAGTTCCACAGTCCCTTGAGTTTCAAATTTTCACCCTTTCCTTCCCTCCCCAACCCCCCATGGCAGCTTGGAATCAAGTATAGGATCTGCAAATACTTTCACATTGGACATTAACCTGGTTGTAAAGAAGGGTTGTAACCAATGGAGTGGACCATGGGAAAGAAGAAATAAAGCCAAACATGGAAAAGAATGAGAGCATTTAGTTTGCTTCAATCTTCATTTAAATTCTGCTCTTTCTTGATCTTTCTCTGAATATAAACATTTCCTTCCATCCTAAGACTTTTAGATTTGTCTTATAATTGTGCATTGCTGAGAAGAGTCCAGTTTATCAAAGTTGGTCGTCACACATATGATGTATCTGTGACTGTGTACACATTTCTCCTGGTTCTGCTCTTCTCACTTAGCACCAATTTGTATAAGCCTCTCCAGGTAAATATGAAGTCCATCTCCTTCTCATTTCTTATAGCACAATAGTATTCCATTACATTCATATACCACAACTTGTTTAGCCATTACCCAATTGATAGGCATCCCTTTAATTTCCAGTTTTTTGCCACTACAAAGAGAACTGCAATAAATATTTTTGTATATATGGGTCTTCCTCCCACTTGTATGATCTCTTTGGGATACAACCCCAGAGGCAGTATTATTCGGTCAAAGGGTATGCAATTATTTATAGCCCTTTGGGCATAGTTCCAGATTGCTCTCCAGAATGGTTGTATCAGCTCACAACTCCACCAACAATGCATTGGTGTTCCAATTTTTCCACATCCTCTCCAGCATTTGTCATTTTATGTTTTATCATCTTAGCCAATCTGACTAGTAAAATGTGGTCCGTCAAAGTTGTTTTGATTTGCAGCTCTAGAATCAAAATGATTTAGAGCTTTTTTCATATGCTTATATAAATCTTTAATTTCTACCTCTGAAAATTGCCTGTTCATATCCTTTGACCATTTATCAATTGGGGAATGACTTGTATTCTTATAGATTTGACTCAATTCCCTGTATATTTTAGAAATGAGGCCTCTTTCAGAGACACTGGTTGTAAATATTCTTTCCCAATTTCCCACTTTCCTCTTAATCTTAGTTACATTGGCTTTGTTTGTACAGAAACTTCACAATTTAATGTAATCAAGATTATCCATTTTGCCTTTTATAATGTTCTCCAACTCTTCTTTGGTTATAAAGTCTTCCCTAATCCATAAATTTGACAGACAAACTATTCCTTGCTTCCCCAGTTTATTTACAGTATCAGCCTTTATACCTAGATCATGTCCCCATTTAGACTTGACTTTGGTGTATGGCATTAGATGATGGTCTATGCCCAGTTTCTGCCATACTATATTCCAATTTTCCCAGAAGTGTTTGTCAAATAATGAGTTCTTGTCCCAAAAACTGGGGTCTTTGGGCTTATAAAACAGTATATTACTATAATCGTTGACTACTGAGTCTTTTGTACCCAGTCTATTCCATTGATCCACTACTCTATTCTTTAGCCAGTACCAAGCATTTTTGATGACTGCTGCTTTACAATAGAGTAAAATCTGGTATGGCTAGGTCACCTTTCCTAGCATTTCTTTTCATTAATTGCCTTGATATTCTGGATCTTATATTCTTCCAAATGAATTTTGTCACTATTTTTTTTCTGGCTCTATAAAGTAATTTTTTGGTAGATTGATTAGTATGGCACTAAATATGTAATTTAATTTAGGTAAAATTGTCTAATTATATTAGCTCTACCCAGCCATGAGCAATTGATGTTTTTCCAATTAGTGAGATCTGCTTTTATTTGTGTGAAAAGGGTTTTGTAGTTGTATTCATAGAGTTACTGGGTTTGTTTTGGCAGGTAGATTCCCAAATATTTTATAATGTCTGCAGTAACTTTAAATGGGGTTTCTCTTACTACCTCTTGCTGTTGGGCTTCATTGGAAATATATAGGAATGCTGAGGATTTATGTGGGTTTGTTTTATATCCTGCAACTTTGCTAAATTTATTTATTGTCTCAAGAAGTTTTTTATTGATTCTCTAGGATTCTCCAAGTATATCATCATATCATCTGCAAAGAGTGATAGCTTAATCTCTTCTTTGCCTAATTTGATTCCTTTGATTTCTTTTTCTTCTCTAATGGCTACTGCTAACATTTCTAGTACCAGATTGAATAAGAGGGGTGATAGTGGACATCCTTGTTTCACCCCAATCTTATTGGAAATGCTTCTAGTTTATCCCCATTGCATATAATACTTGCTGATGCCTTTAAGCAGATGCTACTTATTATTCTAAGGAAAACTCCATGTATTCCTATACTTTCAAGTGTTTTTAATAGGAATGGATTCTGTATTTTGTCAAAAGCTTTTTCTGCATCTATTGAGATAATCATATGGTTTTTGCTAGTTTTATTGTTATGGTCAACAATACTGATGGATTTCCTAATATTGAACCATCTTTGCATTCCTGGAATAAATCCAGCCTGATCAAAATGTATTATCCTTGTGATAAGTTGCAGTAGTCTTTTTGCTAGTATTTTATTTAAAATTTTTGCATCTATATTCATAGGGGAGATTGGTCTATAATTTTCTTTCCCCATTTTGTCTCTCCCTGATTTAGGTATTAATACCATATTTGTGTCATAAAAATAATTTGGTAGAACTCCTTCCTCACCAATTATCCCAAATAGTTTGTAGAGTATTGGGATCAAGAGATTGGTAATTCTTTCAATAACTATTTTACCTTCTGGTTCTAGGACCTCAGGATGATTTTCTTTGACAATCTCTTGGAGGATGCTGTCCAGGCTGCTTTTTTCATCGTGGCTTTCTGGTAGGCTGACAGTTCTTAGATTATCTCTCCTGGATCTGTTTTCCAGGTCAGTTGTTTTTCCAGTGAGATATTTTTCACTTCTAGTTTTTCAATGTTTATGTTTTGCTTGACTAACTCTTGCTGCATTATAGAGTCCTTAGCTTCAAATTGAAGCTAAGGAATTGAATTTCAATTTCAATTCTAATTTTTAGTGAATTATTTTCCTCAATTTGTTTTTGAAGCTCCTTTTCCATATGTTCAGTTTTCATTTTTAAGGAGGTATTTCCTCCGGTTAGATTTTTGGACCTCCCATCCTAGTTCTCCAGTTTTACTTTTAAAGATTTGTTTTCTTCAGTGAGATTTTCCAATTTGGTCACTGTAGATTTACATTTATCTCCTACCTCTCTAATTTAGTTTTTAAAATCCCTTTTGAGCTCCTCCAAGAATGCTTTTTGGGCTTGAGACCAATTCACATTTCCTTCTGTGGTCTCCAGTGTGAGTATAGAGTCCATGCTGTCCTCTGAATTTGGTTGTTCTTGCTTACTATAAAAAGATTTTATGGTCCTTGATTTGGTAGATTCCTTCTTCCCCATTGTGATTGCCTATGTCCTGGATTTTTAGAGTGGATATTTGCTTCTGGAGTGCAGGAATATTGAGCTTCTCAGGCTGGGAGACAAGGGTTTGGTTGTTTATTTTGTGAGCTGTAGCCTCTGAGTGTCTAGACTGAGGCCAAGGTCAGGACTCTCAATGATTCCCCTGAGTTACCCTGAGGCTCACAGAGTAACCTGAGGGAGTGGTGATATGGTCGCTTCAGATTTCCACCTCTGTGTCTCTGGGCTACAGCTCAGGCAGGCTCAGTAACTGAAGGCCAGAGGCAGAGCTGCAGTCTGCTGATTCCCCAGGTGGTGCTAAAGCACATGTGGACTTGTATTGTTAGTGCCTCTTAGCTCCACCCTCCTGGGCTTAGATTCTGTACTGCCTCATTTCATTCTTCCTCAGTGACTCCCAAGAGTGAGGCTGTTCCCACTAATTCAGGATTTTACTCTAGATGGGACATTTATCTGGGCTCTCTGAGTCAGAGAGAGGGAATTGGAGCAACTAGGTTTTATTCTGCCAGCTTGACTTCTGGAAGTTTGGGTATGTAATTTTTAAACATCCAGGCTGCGGGCTGGTAGCCCCAGGAGAAGCTGCTGTCCCTGCTGCGTGCCCTGTATTTTCTCTTACCCAGTTCTGATGATCCTCTGTCCTGTGGTGAGATAGCTGCAAATCACCCTTGGGATGGGTGAGTCCAAAGGCTGGGGCTCCTTCCCACTGGGCTGTAGTCTGCTCTCAGATCTGCACTGGTGCAGTCCCTGTGTGCTCTGTGTTCCCCTTGCCCAGGCCAACACAGGCACTTTCCTGGGCTGGGAATCCACCATGCTCCATCTCCCAATGGAAGAATTATATCTGCAAATAATATTGCCTTGAGAAAACTTCCTGACTTTGAGAGAAAACAAAGTCAACTTTCTTCACCTCTCAATAAGTGTTGAGTAGAATAGATGAAAAAAAAAATTTTCAAGAGCCTTTTATGATGTGCCTTTACTCTTCTTTCCTTCTCCATAACATCACTTGGAAGGTGCCATAACTCAGTTTAGCTTTTATAAAGAATATTTCAAAGTGGCCCTCATTAATGATTAAGTGCCTTTTATGCCGTAGTTGAAAGAGAAAATTCTTTTTCATGTCAGAATACAGTGAGATAATGGATGACATACTACCACATAATTAACTTTCTCTTCCTGTTTATTAACCTGAACGTATTTATTGCATAAGGGGGAGGAGGAGAAGAAGGAAGTTTTTTCAAAAAATATTACCTTCTAATTGGTATTCCTTTTATTACTCTCATTTTAGATCACTTTACCAAGGCCAACTCCAACTTCTACCATTCCCTTCCTCCTCTATTATCCTTCTCTCTAATCGTTAATTTCTCCTTTCTTTAAAGAAGTTTGTTTCCCAATCCTTAAAAAGCATTCGCTAGACTCCCACCATCCCCACCAGTTATCATCCTATATGTTTCTTTCTCTGCTCCACTAGTCTTTGAAAAATCTGACTATACTATATGCCTCTACGTCCCTTCCTCTTACTTTTTCAAACCCTTTGTAATTTATTTTTTTACTTTATTATTCAACTGAAACTACTCACTCCAAAATTACTTAATTGCTCCCAAAATAATCCTTTCTCAATCCAATCTTTCTTGATCTCTCTGTATCATTTGATGTTGCTGACTGTCTTCTTCCTTTAGACCAAGAGTTCTTAACAAGGGTTTATCCATAGATAGATTCTATGAGGGTTGTGAACTTAGGGTGAAAAAACTATATATTGATTTTCATAAGCTTCTAACTTAAATTAAGCATTTCTTTCAATTATTTAAAATATTGTGATAAGAGGTCCTTAAGCTTCTCCAGACTACCCAAAGGGTACATGACATATAAAAAGTTTAACTTGGGTATTTTTCACTTACTAAGTTTTCATGACATTGCTTCTTCTTGGTTCTTCTACCTATCTAACCTAGTCTCCCTTAGTCTCCCTTGCTGAAACTTCATCATGTACTATAAGGTTCAATCCTGGCCTTCTTCTCCCCCTACAGTACTATCTTATTTGATGATCCAATCAGCTCCCATGACTTCAATGATCATCTTTATGCAGTTGACTCCCAGATCTATATATCCAGCCCTCGTCTCTCTCCCAAGCTCCAGTTCCACATCCACAACAGTCCCACTGTTCATTAGACATTTTGATCTTTTTGTCCCACAAGTATCTCAAACACAACATGTACATAAGAGAATTCATTATATTTTCCCCAGGATCTACCCCTATTACAAACTTCCTTGTCACTGTGAAGGACATTACCAGCCTTGGAGTGACCCAGGTTTAAAGACTTGTTGTTATCCTTAACTTTTCATTAACAATCACCCCACATATCTAATAGGTTGCCCAATTTTTTTGTTTGTATCTCCACAACATGATTCCTATACGCCCCTTTCTCTCCCCTCACGCAGCCACCATGCTGGTTCAACCCCCATGACCTCTAACCTAGAACAGTTACATAATTGTTCTCCCTATCTCAAATTTCTCCATATTCCTATCCATTTATCACACAGATGCCAAAGTAACTTTCCTGGAGTACCAATCTGACTCTGTCTTCATTGCGTTATTTTCTATACAATGTAGTGTACAGTTAGGGTTTAATAAGCACTTGAATGATTTATTGACCATGTTGACTATGCTTCTTAATTTCATGCATTTCATATATGACTACAAATTTTCAAGTGTATTTACTACTTCGAAAGTTAAATGCCATTAATTGTAACTCTTTTTCCTCTTTGAATCCCTAACACTTAGTATAGCGCCTGGCACATAGTAAGCATTTAACAATGCTTATTGTATTATATTGAAAGAACCAAACATTGATAGATCTCAAATGCATATGTTTTATAAATAGACTTTTAAAAAATCGACAGGATGTGGTCAATAGAGAAGACTAAGAATCTGTTCAAACATGTTTTGAAAGTTGATTTAGTGCTCAGTGCCTTGCACTTTTGCTGGTTATTAGTAAGTGTTGATTCACAATGACCATTATCATCATCCTTAACATAATAATTAGAGATGAAAAGAACTGTAGAGATTATGGTCAAACCCCACAGTTTGCTGATAAGGAACCTGAGGTCAATAGAAGTAAAAATAGTGCAAGAAATAACAGAACCAGAGTTACAGAATCTTAGATCTCAAGATAGAAGAGATCTTAGAGCCCAAATAGTCCTCCTCTCATTTTACAAATAAGGAAACTGAAGTCCAGTAAAGTTATTTGACTTTCCAAAGGTCACACAGGCAGCAAGCATCAAAGATGGGATTCAAACCCAAGCCTTACGACTCCAGATCCCTACAAAGAACCAAACACTTTAAGCCAACAATCCAATTGGCTGTTTTCTGGCTTGGCTGAAGCTTCCAGGATTGTTCCTTGATTGAAGTGTAGCTTGAGGTAGTGACTAGTGCAGCCCTGTAAACCATCACCACTACACCAAGAATGTAACTTAAGCATCCCTGCACAGGTCCCTGGGAATTTGTCACCTTACTCAGAATCCAAGGCAGCTGGACACTGTGCAAATATTTGGTTACCATATATAAAAAAAAACAAATTTTTTGAAAAATGTTTTTGATTTAGTGGCCCCAAGTAGACATACCCAAAGTGATCTATACTCATCTGTCAAAATAACTAGTTATTTTGCCACCTAAACTCAAACTTAAATAGGTTTTAATGGTTATATCATAGTCTAATTTCTTTCCACCCTGACTGTACATCTGGAGTCTTGCCCAATTAAGGATCATTTATAACCTCTCCTCTCATGTTTCACAATTAATGATCTAATTCATATGGTGCTAGTTTTCTGAACACAGACCACTTTCCCTGGCTTCTGCACTAGACCAGTAAAGCAGTGCTGATATAAGCAAATAGCTTCAAATGTGCTTTAGCCAGTTCATGCTGTCAGGGAGTTCTGCACTCATCATCCATTTTTGAAAGGTTTTGGACCATCCTTACTGAACAAATGTTGTTGTTGTTTTTCTAAAGGTTTCCTACAGGCAGCCCCTGAAGGACCAATAGGAGTTCTGTGCAAAAGGAAAATTTCAGGCATGATATGGGAGGCAGAAATCCTGTGGAAATATTTGCAGAAATATTTGGCTATCTTAACTGACCAAAACAAATGTTTGGTCCATAAGTGTTTGCCAGGGAAGTGGATGCTTATGATTTTTTAAAAAATGGAACTATTAGGATGTGCCCAAATTATAATTTCATTGAAGCAAATATTTCCAGAGTACTGATTGCAAAAGCCCCCTCCAGTTTTCAAGTTTTATGCTTCTACTTTAAATCATCATTGTTAACAGAGGAAGGGGAGCATATGTCTAAATGTGGTCGTCCAAGAGGCCCAAAGCTTAAATTTATCCCATTTTAATCTTCTCTTCTAGCATAATTGAACTGAATTTCACTCTCCTTTTCTGTGGCTTTTCCAAGGTCTTTTTCTGGTCATGGGTTTCAGGTAGACCAATAATTTTCAAATTGTCTCTCCTGGATCAATTTTCCAGGTTAGTGGCTTTTTCAAGGAGATATTTCACATTGCTTTCTATTTTTTCATTTCTTTGTAACTGTT
>JAQQSW010008887.1:0-13364 GCA_028646575.1 Pseudocheirus occidentalis
CCTTTAAACCTAATCACTCTGATTCTCTCTGATTGGCCAGTAAATAAATAATAGGTACCAGTCCAAGTCTCACTTGCTCATTGTTTGGGTTTTGATGGTTATTTGATGAAATGTGTATAAATAGCAGTTGTTTCTGTTTTGGTCTGAAACTGAGGGTCTTCTCCTCCTGGAATGATTCTTTAATGAAGGCAAACTAGGCCATATTTTGCCTCAGTTTTTACCTAGTCTTTAACTACTGAATGGGCATTGTCTCAGACAAACTGAGACTTGGGAAAGACCTTAGCTTAAAAAGGCCAAGATTTCCCACTGAATCCAAGGCCATCACCAGTCATCTTGACCTTCATTTTGCCACTGGAATCTGAGGACTCTGGAGGAGGAAGTGAGGCTAATGACTTTTCATAGCAACACCTCACTTAAATCTGATTCACCTGCAAATCCAGACATCACTCTCCTTATGTAATTGGTCCTCTTCTAGAACAAAGGATAAATGACAGTTAGTGAGAAGGAGTAGCCCGTTTTCCCCTAGGGACCCAGCTGGCCAATTTGAGTTGGGCAATGCTGCTATTTCTTCCTCTTTGCCTTCCTTGAGGGATGGATCTCAAAGTATCTCATTCTCCTCCCATGCTGGGCAATTCATGGTTCACTAGCCTGGGCTTCTGCCTGAATAGGAGGAGAGGAAGATATTTTGAGATCCATCTCCCATCCCCTATCAGAGGGGAGAGAGTCAGAAACAGAATAAGAGACAATGAGGAAAAAAATAGAGAGAGCCTGAAATTACCAAAGATTTAAAGAAGAAGAAGAAAACTCAAAGACCTTGAACATAAGCAGAGAAAACAGGAGAGAAAACATTAACAACAGCAGGAATTTTGGTCTGCAGATGTAGGCCAAATGAATTTAGGCATCTATGAATAAATACTGAAAAATGAAAGAAAGAAATTCAACTCTTGTTAAGACAGAGGATCTTGTGGAAGGTGAGGAGAACATGGAACCACACTGTGCTGTTCCTGAGTGGCTCTAAAGAGAAATGAGAATTATGAGAGTAAAATTTATGGCCTGCACAGCAAAAATAAAAGGCAATATAGAAAAATTGGAATCTAAAAGAGAATAGTAGATTGGTAAATGTACCCCCTCTATAAATATATAGAATGAAGGACAATTTAGAACAGAGGTTCCCAAACCCATTTCACCCTTTAAAAAATTATTCAGCATCCCCCTGGAAATCTACTTTCTTTAACCCTTAATGTTTTTTGAAACTTGCATCATTTCAAGAAAAAAATTTAAATGATGCATCTTAATTTTAACGATTTATTGTAAATTTGTGAGATTTTTCCTACATTGAAATTTTGGTGATGCAATATTGTGTCATGTAATTATATAGTATTGTATTGTAAACAAGCACATTGTATTGTAAACATGCACATATTCTTGCTGATACACCCTGAACTTCCTAAATACACTATGTGTTCACCTGACAACACTTGCTTGTTAAGACCTGTTGGCAGACTTGACCACTGATCAGTTATAGCTTGCATTTTGTGTGTTTATTTTAGAAAATAATGTAATCACCACAACTTTAACTCTGTTATACAACAGATGAAACATGTATGAATGGTTATTCAAAATTTTCTTCTGTTTTTTTCCTTATGCTTCCCCTACTTCCTTATTTTTATTCAACACCTCCACTTGTACCTGAGGCTAACTATTGCCCCCCCTGTAATAATAATGATCATGGGATCATCCCAGAGCCCTTCACGGGGTGGTATCACTCACTTTGGGAATTTATGATAGAAGAGAAGCAGAAATAAAAACCCAATAATATTAAAAGAACATACACTGACTATGCAAACAAAACATAATCATCTCAAAGATAGAATGTTTAGAGACAATCTAAAGATCATGGGCAGAGATCAAAGGAATATAAGAAGCCATTTTCTCCAACCCCTAATTTTATAGTTGAAACTGAGACCCAGGTTGATGATGCCCTCACATATGGACCAAAGGAAAAGGGAATAGAATTTGGTAGAGAATTTTAGAGATCTGAAATAGGAGAAAAGAAGATGATGAGTTACCTCTACTTTCTCAATAAGGTATGGCAGCTGCCTTTTTTTTGTGTTTCTTACCTGAGCATAGGTGCCAAATGGTGATCGAGAGATGGACATTTCCAGATGTGGAAATAAACTGGTGAGCTTCAGAGGCTGAGAGTTCCTGTGTCCCTCAGTGGTTCTTCTATGGAATGTGCCCCCTCTATCCACTGTAGTGCTTCTTAAAGGAGAAAATAATCAGTGGCAGGAGGATAAGCCCAACTCTTGGGCTAAGGTTTATAACCTTATAACCTTGAGGTGAGACAGTGCAGAGTTGAAGTAAAAGGTAAAATGCCTTTTCAGTATTTAAAAAATGCTTTATATTCTGATACTTTAAGTATCAAATTATTTGGTGAGTAAAATAGTAATTATAAATTATTGCTGCTCAAGTCTTTGTCTTTTGTATTAAGTATTTCTTCTTTGTGGATATAATAAAAAGCTTCCCTAGGCTTGATTTACATTGTCCATTGAGAATCTCTTTACTCCTCCCTTTTGGGGAGATCCTAAACATGAGTTACACCCAAATTTTAATTATTTTCTCTTAGCTCTAAGATTAGGGTATAAAGAGTCAAATGATTTAAAGAAAAATGATCTAATTCCATGCGTGTGTGTGTGTATGTATGTATGTGTGTGTGTGTGTGTGTGTGTGTAGGCTCCCCTGAACCTGGTCCAGAGTGTTCCTTAATGGTATAAGGAGTGAATGAGAGCTACAATAGTCCACTGGGCCCAGTGTAGCTATATATTGCTAAATTAGTAAAAGATGAACCGTGTCAAATGCATACAACCATCTTTATTTACATCAGAAAATGAAATAAGAAAAGGAGAATCATTTTTCCCATTTAAATGTTATTTAAAGAAAGACTGATTACAAACAACGTTCAACTTTATTCTTCATTAAGAGCTGCTGTGATGAAACCACTTTAAATCTTTGTTTATAAAACTCCATTTACATTTATTTTAGGAATGTTTTGTTCTAAAACAGGATAAAAGCTCTTTCATAGAGACTGTAATAAAAGTCAGAGATGGCTTAAAGCCATCACTAGTGATATGCCTATGGGAGTCATAGATAAATTCTAATTAATCAGGTAGCCAGCAGTTACCTGAAATACCTGTGGGGACTATGGAGATTGAGAGAGATTTGATTCCAAGATAGGTTTATGGGGTGATTTAGAAAGGAGAATTGTAATGAAGTCTGGGAATAAGATCAGGCTTAGATTAAACTGTGATTAATAGGTGTTAAAGATTAGTAAGAAAAGTACAAAATGAATTTCTTTAAAATGTATTTTCTTTATTATCTGCTTCAAATCATAAAATTGAAGAATGGAAAAGTAGGACTTTAGAACTCTAAGATATGAACATAAATTTCAATGGCTAATTTTGCAAAATAAAATTTTAGCTTAATTAAACAACTCACTCAAGGTCATCAAGGTAGTAAGCAGAAGATCTGAGACACTTTACTCTCTAGGACCTGAGGCTCCTGATCTGCACCATCTTAGGGTTGGACAATACAATTTTTTTTGTAGCTCTAAAATCCATGATCTATGAATTGCTTAAGTTCATATAGTTTCTTAGTGGAGATACAAGCCAAGACTAGAATCTAAATCACCTGAGATTGCTATTTGCTCAGTCACTGTCTTAATAAGCACATTTTAATTTTTTAAATGTAACTTATCAGAGAAGATATTATAACAAACTTTAGAGGGGAGACTGAATTAAGAAATTACCTAAATTTAACCTTCTTCTTTAATAAAGGAGGGGTTCCTCCTCCTATCCATTAAATTAACAAAGCCGAGATAAAAGAAAAATGATAAATGTTGGTGGGGCTACAGGAAAATGAGCACATTTTTGTACTGTTCATTGACTTGTGAATTGGTGGGGCCATTCTGTAAAGCAGTCTGGAACTGTGGCCCTCCAACATTGCTCAGCTACACATACCAGTCGATCTAGTGGTATACCACTAGATCTAGTGGTGTACCACTACTATGTCTGTGTCCTAGAGAAGGCCAAGAGAAACAAAAAAAGCACAAGAATATTGATAGAAGCTCTCTTTTTTTAAATAGTAGCAAATAAGAAGATGTCTTTCAATTGGGAAATGCTTTGTGGTATATGAATGCAATGGAATACTATTATACCAGGATAAATGATGAAGGGGGTAGTTTCAGTAAAGATTCTGATGAACTGATACAATGAAATGAACAGAAGAGGAAACAAATATACAATAACAACAATAAAAAAATAATTTAAAAGGCCTAAGAATTCTAATCAATGAAATGACAAATGATGATTGCTGAGTACCAATGAGGAAGCATCCTAAAATCTACAGAGTGGTGGTGCTGCCATCATGGTTGTATGCCTGGGAAACCTGGACAATCTACCAGCTCCATTTCAGAAAACTGAATTACTTCCATTTGAATTGTCTTAGGAAGATTCTGAAGATCACTCGGCAGGATAAGGTAGCGGACACCAACGTTCTTACTAGAACTAAACTGCTAAGCATTCAGACTCTGCTTCAGGGAGTACAATTCGGATGAGCTGGCCACCTTGTTTGAATGCAAAATGTATGCTAGCCAAAAAGACCTTTTTATGGAGAACTCATACAGGGCAAGCATTCACATAGTGGTCAGAAGAAGTGACACAAGGACACTCTCAAGATCTTATCTTAAGAACTTTGGAATTGCTTGTGTGATACGGGAGACATGGCACAGGACCACTCAGTATGGCATGCTCACATCAGAGAAGGTGCTGTGCTCTATGAGCAATGCAGAATTGAAACAGCTCAAAGGAAACATAGGATACACAAATTTAGAGAAGCCACCCAAATGTTCACATGGACTATTTGTGTCCGACCTGTGGTAGAGAGTTCCAAGCTTGTATCGGTCTGATCAGCCACATTTGGACATATTGAAGTTTGACTCTAGCATAGTGATACTATTTTGGTCCTCTTTGAGAATGAAGGACAAGAACCAATCAACTCACTTCCTAACAGAGAGCTGATGGACTGAGGGTGCAGAATGATACATAATTTTTCTACATAACCAATGCATGAATTCGTTTTGCTTAACTCTGCATGTTTGTTGATAGAGTTCTTTTTCTCATTTTTTTCAATATTGGAGGGAGATGACAGGTAGAGAAAAGCAATTATAGATATATTTTTAAAAAGGAAATCACTCGATAAACTTTGCTATTGTTCAGTCATGTCTGACTCTTTATGACCCCATTTGGGGTCTTCTTGGCAGAGATATTGGAGTGGTGTGCTCTTTCCTTCTCCAGCTCATTTTACAGATGAGGAAACTGAGGAAAATGGCATTAAGTGACTTGCCCCTCAATCAGCAAGAGTGGGCTAAATAAATGTGGTATATGAAAGACAGAAATTATATTAGAACCTAGCTCTTTATCAACCAATTTGCTATTCTTCTTAGTATACCATGGTACTTCTATTGAAGAAGAAAAATCTACCCTGAATTTGCAAAACTAAATGGATGAAATGGTGATAAATGTTTGTAGTTGCATTAATTGATAACCAAATTATAGTTGTCAAAAATCTCCTCTTTTACTTGGACATCAAATCTACTTATACCAGTTTTGCATACACATAACAATTATTTGGCACTGACAGAAGAACAAGCAAAACTAATGTTCTATACATCACATGTTTTCTGGAATGGGGATATTCTGTGCTTTTTTATTCTTATGGTTACCTCTTGTGGTTAACTCTTGGGATTAAATGCTTCCTATTGTCATGCCTTATCAAACTGACTCTGCTGATAAGGGTTTGGGAAGGATGCTCTACCAATACTCAGGTTGGAATTGGCAGAATCCTGCCAAAGTTCTAATAAAAATACATGTGATTCTCAGATGTTTTCTGCAAGAAGGTCTTAGATAGAAATTCAACTTATAGTAATTCTTAACTTCTTCCTTTTTCTTCTCCTCTCCTCATTGATCATTTTTCCCTCCAATAAAATGTAAGGTCCTTGAGGGTAGAGACTTCATGTGTCATTGTCTATGTATGCCTAGCATAAGGTCCATCAAATGGCAGGCCCTTAATAAATGTTTGTTGAATTGAATGCCTCCATCTGCTTTGCTGTAGGACCTGTGTTAGAGACAAAGTCTGGATTGAGGTAGTTGTTTGGGGGGAAGTTTATTTTAATAACAATGAACACAGGAAATGCACATGGTTTCTCATGTGGATTATGTTAATATACTTAAGCATGCTTTGTTATTGCTAATTAATGTACTGTTAATGTTCTGCTTTACTGACATTACCCTCAGGGGCATTTAGGGATTACAAGTGCTCCTTAATTAACATTTTTAGCACAGCTAGAGGAGGAAACAATGCTCTGAAAAGAATTAGTAATTATTTGAAACTTTAAGAGAGATAGAGAAAAAAGAGAGACAGACACAGAGAAACAGAGAAATACAGAAAGAGACAGACAGAGGGAAGGAGAAAGTTAAGGAGAGAAAAAGAAAAAAGGAGAGAAAGAGAAAGAGAGGGAAGAGGAAAGGAAGGAAGAAATAAAAGAAAAAAGAGAAAAAAGGAAGAATGAAAGACGGATAGGAAAAAAGAAAGAAAAGGAAGGAAGGAAGAAAAGCAGGAAAGAGCACAACATACTATAGAATTTTCTAAAGACTTGGCTGCCAGTTCACATATCCCAAAGGCTCAGAAAATCCTTCCTCAGAGCTGTCACTCCTTCACTAAGTGGGTACTCAGGGACTCTGGTTAGCAGTAAACCAGGTGCACCAGGTAGGACTAATAAGACCCAGAAGTTCCCAGATAGGATCTGCCTCAGGACATGACTTGGAATGTTTTGAAAAGGGAGAAATGATATTTAGTTTGTATTTATTATAGGACTTTTGGGTTAATTGAGGCTATCTTCACAATAAACCTGTGAGGTAGGGTACAGGAGTATTATTATTGTTTGGAATGAAAAACTCCATCTAAAATGTAATCAAGAACCTGGAGATTTCTCAGGTTAAGAACAGGAATTTTATTCTCTTCCCTCAGGAGAAGAGGGCAGTCTTCCCTATGACTTGTCATGAGGAAGAGACACATTACAAAAGGCAGAAAAAGAATTTATACCCTAATGCAGTCAAGCCCCCTCCCTCCTGGCTGTCCCTTTTCCCATCCACTGAGCGGCTGGCTCAAACCTCAGTGCAAAAATTTTCCCCAATGGCAAATAACAGGGAAGTCTACTGCTATCCCTTAGTGGTTGAGAGGCAAACTTACAAAGGACAAGGATATAGGGGTAGTCAATTCAATTGTACCTATCCTCATTTGGCAAATGCCAAAATGAAGAGGGGAGGTGCTAAGAGCTTAATGCTGATTGGCAGCAAAGGAAAGGGGGAAGAGTCCTGAAGCAAGGGAGGGGGAGGGATAAAGGTGGCCAGCAAGGTTGGAAGTCTGAAGGCTCCTAACAGGGCTTGCTGCTGGTTGACAGCAGCAATGGAGGGGGAAGAGGGAAGTTAACAATCAAAACTGCCTGATAAGTTTTCACTCCCCAGACATTATTAGTCCCATTTTACAACGGAAAAAATGGAAGCTCTCAGAGGTCATGACTTGATCACAATTACACATGTGCACTAGATGGGATTTGAAGGGCTCCTGACCTCAAGTCCAACATGCTATCTATCAATCTATCAGTGAGTTAGTAAAAGCATACATATCTATGCACATATATATTTCTGTATATGTATGTATTTATGTAACTCTATCCTGATACATGCACGCATGTGTGTACATATATATGTGTGTGTGTGTATACACGTATCAGGAACCTGAAATAAATGAATAAGAAGAGTAACATCTGGAAGCAGCTCTAGTGGGAGGATCTTGTCTCTCTGCCCTTCCCACTCCATTCACTTGCATTGAAAACCAAAAGAATCTCATAGAAATGAACCTATAAGACACAGACGCCTATTGGCAAAAGGATAACTGCAGAAATTATTTTGAAAGGATATCATTTGGCAATTAGACCATAAACAGAGTGTTATAGGTTCCTTTCTAACCTCAAATCAGATAGTTTTCAGATACACTGCAATTATATAATATAAGCAGAAATACTGCTTTTGTTGAGGCAGAAATTGAGAATGCAAACATATTTAGAGTCTGACACCACTACTTAGCTGGTTGGTTGTTTTGTTTTCAAAGAGTTCAGCCCCTGCAAATAGGAATTTTCCTTTTGGATATTAAAAAAAGTCAAGCACTACCAAGGCTCCAGCAGATAGGTGGAGCAGTGTGTAGAGTGCTGGGCTTGGAGTCAAGAAGACTCATTTTCCCAAATTCATATCTGGCCTCAGACACTTCCTAACTGTGTGACCCTGGACAAGTTAGTTCATCCTGTTTGCCTCAGTTTCCTCACCTGTAAAATGAACTGGAGAAGGAAATGGCAAATCATTCCAGTATCTTTGCAAAGAAGACCTCAAATGGAGTCACAATCAGTTGGACATACCTGAAATGACTGAACAACTGAACCAACACTCCAAAGACAAACAAATTTCCCTTATGGGGAGAAGAGCGACTAAAGATTGTTCCCTAGTCTGATACTCAGTTATAGGAGGAATGAGTGAATGAATGAGTGAAAAGCATTTATTGAGCGCCAACTCTGTGCCAAGCACTGAGAAGACATAGAAAAAGTAAGGTTGTCATTGTTCTTAAGAAGCATATGATCTCATTGGGGGAGACAACGTATAAATGAAAGATAAACAGTAGGGCAGATGAGAAGTCCTAGAGATCCTAAGCACAAGGCAGAGGAGGGCATGGTAAGGTTCAGGTGTCCTGGGGCTATGTCAATAAGTTAGGTGACAGTGCCAAGGATCTGCAAGATTTAGAGGCACGAGTTTTTCTTCCTTTGTATAAACTCTGTCCATCTATGTGTCCTCTATGTGTGAATTTCTGTGTATACTCCCTATGTGTGCACCTCTCTACATTTATTGCCTAGGCATGTTCCCTTTTTACACTGATGATATACATATCTATGAAGAGCGTCCCCTGGGCTTATAGCATAATTTTTTATCCCTATTTTTCTTGTTATGTTATTTCACTAAATAATTTTGCTTCAAATTCATTGTATTGTCTCTACTATGTAGGTATGACACTTTTATACTTTAGCTATGCCTTAGAGAAGGGGAGGGAAAAGGAGAAAAGGGGAGGAAAGGGAGTAGTCTGGTTGACCAATGAAAGTTAAAACACTGGTGGGGGCTCAAAAGCTGTGTTTTTTGAGCAGATGCATTTGCATTTGAATCTTGAATAACTTTTCTGGGCAGATCCATATGTAAGCTATAAGGTACCCCCACAGCAAAAAGAAAAAAAAAGGAAGCAAACTATGTGTACAACAATTAGGGAATAGTAGAATAAATTATGGTATCTAAATGTAATGTAATGTTAGGAATAAAAATATGAAGGATTCAGAGAAAATATGGGAAGAATTCAAGAATGTGTATCTGATAGAATAACTTGGAAGCTGACTTTGACTATATAAATGTTATCATTTAGTCATTTCAGTCACGTCAGACTCTTTTTGACCCCGTTTGGGGTTTTCTTGGCAGTTACTGGAGTGGTTTGCTGTTTTCTTCTCCAGCTCATTTTACACATGAGGAACTCAGGCAAACAGAGTAAAGTGACTTGTGTTATGTAAATAAAGATAATTTTTCTTAAGAAAAAGCAAACAGATTAAATACAATACAGAAGCATATCTTGTAAAAAGTTAAAGCACATGATCTTCCTTGGAGGAGTGGAATAAAAGAGGGGAGTTGGACCTGTGATTTTGTTGGTGAGAAAACCCAATGCTGAAACCTCCCTTAGTGGAAATCATCAACTCACAGGTATCTTACAGCCTTAGAGGGCTGCCTTGGGTAGTGAAAAGTTAAGAGGTAAGCCCAGACAAGGAACATCTAGCTAGTACATGTCACAGGCAGTACTTGAACCTACGACTTCCTGTCTCCAAGACCAGCCTTCTATCTGCTGTGCTTTTCTTCTTTTCTTTAACAGTAAACTACAAAGGAAAATGGTGGCACGAGCTATCAATTGGAGTCATTCTTTTGTGTTGGTTTGCTTAACTTTTCAGTTTGGGTGAGTATGTTTATGTTTGTAACCTATGCTAAAACAAAATTCATCAGATTTTTAAAAGGAGTTGGGAAGAGTCTTTTATTGGATGAACATTACATTCAAATGATGTGTAAGCACCTAAGAGACTCACTCATTGAATTCCTGACCTGCTGGTCCCAGCAGGTCACACTAGTATCTTGAGGTTTCACTGAAGCTCTGGGGAAGCCAGGAAATACAAAGAAACAAGCTACAGAGCTCAGAAATTTTCTTGGTTCATCCCTTTGTTCATCAGGGTTTGTGAGTTTCCCCTTTCCTCTGGCTAACGCCCAACTCTGGACATTGATTCAAATAGCATGTTGTAGCCTAGGGAAATTTCATTCATCTTGCTAATGCCCACTTCAAGATTTGATGCATTAACTCCCAGTCAACCTTAGCAACTGCTCTTCTTCGACAGGATCACTGGCAGTAGATTTCTTAAGACTCCAGTTCCTTTGGTAAGTAGCAGTGATTTTCTAGGAATCAAGATCAAGAATGACCATATCTTTTTCAGTTACTCAAGCCAATCATTCATTCATTCAGTCAATTAACAAGCATGTATTGAGCACTTACAATGTTCCAGGCTCTGTGCTGGGTCCTAACTATACAAAGAAAGGCAAAAATTATTCATTCTCTCAGCTGGACAAGAAGGGTCTAGAGCAGCCCTGGGAAGAGGACAATTCCAAATGAGTGAGGCAAGAGTATGGAGAGAACTGTGATAGAACATCTACTTATTACCACAATTTCAAGGAGAGGTTATGGAGAAAGACATGGAATAAATTTGAAACTGAAAGAAACTGAAGCTAAGCAACAAAGAAGTCAGGGCTGCTTGAAGAGACAGATTATAGAAAGAAAAGTAAGAAATTTGCAGCTAGGTGGTGTGGTGGATGGAGTGCCAGGTCTAGACTCATCTTCCTGAATTTAGTTCTAGCCTCAGACACTTACTAATTGTGTGACCTTGCTCAAGTCACTTCACCCTGTCTACCTTAGTTTCCTCAACTGTAAAATGATCTGGAGACGGAAATAGCAAACCACTCCCCATATCTTTGAAAGAAAATCCCAAATCAGACATGAATAGTCAGACACAACTGAACAACAAAGAGAAAGTGGACCTTCAATAATATCAGATGCTAAGAGAAATAGGCAACTCATCTACTTGACTTCATATTGTACTTAGATTTTTGTTGTAGTTTTCTTCCTGTTTAAGTTATTTATGTTGGGGAGCTGGTCTTTAACCAACCCTCTGCTGCCCCTCTTCAGAAAACTTAAAGTTTATTATGTAATCACAAGGTGTTAATATAATGTTGAACTATGAAAATGCAACCACACCTGAGAGCTGGTTGAGTGCAAAAAAAGCAAATTAGCCACATCCCTGTGGACTTTAAATAGTTGAATTTTTTTTGCAGTTTTAAGATATTACAAACCAGGAGATGCCTATGGAGAAGTCCCCTACAGGGGTAAAAAAGGGAATTGTCTTCTTCTCTCCCATTGCCTACCAGAAATGTAGTTTCAAAGGGAAGATACTGTTACCCCTGGATTCATTGCATCCAGCAGGAAGCAGAGATAGGAATATGGAGAAGCAGTCAGTGAAAGAAGGAAGCAGCTTCAAGGAGCAGAACTGATGGCCAAAGAGAAGAAAGCTAGTCTTGGAGAGGAAAAGGCCCCCAGAACCCAGCTGACTTATTGGCTCAGTAGAAATGCTACTTCTAAGGAGAGCAGTGAAAGAACTCTATGAAGACACAGAGGACTTCCAGGCCCTATAAGATTAGTAGTACTTAAAAAAAACAATGTGTGTGGCTTTTGTCACAGATGTATCTGTACATGTGTTTGCCTCACTACCATTGTACTTTCAGTTGAGTTCCCTCTTCCCATGGACAGTGAGTGTGTGTACCTGAGGTTTATGGGATTATGTTTATTATGTTTTGCAATTACTATTTTTGCTATACCATCTTACTAAATGGTTTTGCTAAGAGTTAATTGTGTCTATGACTGATTGTTAAAGGAAGGGTACCAGTAGGGGCTCAAGAGCTGTAGCATTAGGCATTCAGACTCACTGCATTACAGAGTATACCCAGTAGCATCAGCCTCTGGGTACTCAACCCTTGAATTTGAATGTGAATTAGGAGAGAAATACAGAAAGGAGGCTATACTTAATAACAAACTGCCCTTAACATTAGACTTATGTCTTCCCCAAATAAATCACTTTGTATTTGTCTTGCATTTATATATATAAAAGTACATACTTTTTTCCCCCAATAGAATATAAACTCCTTGAGGGCAGGGACTGTTTTGATTTTTCCTTGTATCTCTATTATTTAGCTCAGTGCTTGATACGTAATAGGTACTTAATAATGGAATTAAATTGGAACATTATTGTTTATTAAGTAAAAAGTAGAAGTTAAAAATAGATATGCTGTTAGAGTAATATTTCAGTGATTAGAGGATTCTTGATTTTACTGATATTTTTACTCTCACTAACGATAAGCTCTTTTTAATACCTTGTTAATAATTTTCACAAGTTGCTGTGACTGGGGAAAAATCATTTGATGGATAATAATCTGCCAATGGGTCTCTCAAAATTTAATTAGGCTGACCTTTGGAAGACAGGCATAAAATGATTGGGACCATCCTCAAAGCTTCCCTAGCTTTTTAACATCTATGGGAGATTGTGGTGGAAAGTCGGATTCATCACCACAATATATATATATATATATTTTGGGGAGGGCAGTTGGGGTTAAGTGACTTGCCCAAGGTCACACGGCTAGTTTTTGTGTGTTAAGTGTCTGAGGCCAGATTTGAACTCAGGTACTCCTGACTCCAGGGCTGGTGCTCTACTCACTGCGCCACCTAGCCGCCCCACCACCACAGTATATTGATAATTCAGAGTAGAATTTTAGTGTGATATATGTAGAGAGAGGATCAATACAGATGTTTATATCAATACCTATACATATATGCACATTATGTATAAATATATATACAACTCTGTGTATATGTGTATGTACACACGTATGTATGTATGTACAAAAGCAAATATGTATATCTAGGTATTTTTTGCAGAAGAATCGGATGAGTTAGTCACTGACAGGAGCAAGAAGTCCTTTTATTTGGTGCATCTAAGAGAACACCAATGGCTTCACTAGAGATACACGAGGGAACACAGAGGAAGGAATAAAATAACAAGGGGACTTAGGCATCGAAATAAT
>JAQQSW010008888.1:0-13363 GCA_028646575.1 Pseudocheirus occidentalis
CCCCCCTGTGGAGTCCGTAGGCCAGGGGCTTTGAAGCAGACTTGTGGGACAGGCTTCTGCTAGTTCCAGCAGTTCCCTTCCCCCACTGCTTCCTTGCCCTGGGGGCAGATTGGCCGAACTGCTTTTCTTTCCCCAAATTAATTTTCAAAGTTTCACTTTCACTAACAGTCTCTGACCCTGGTTTGCGGTATTTGAAGATTCCCCTCATGCAGGTGCTTTAGATCTTCTCTGAAGTAGACTCAAGCTGTGGTTTGGGAGGCTCAGCTCCTCCTGGCCACCCTGGGGCCTGGCCTGGCTGCAGCTGTGGTTTTGGGCTGGGCCAGTCTCTGCTCCAGGATAGAGCTGCCCCTCTTCTGTCCCTGTTCCTCATGCCTTAACAGATTTGGAGGTGCTGGAGGCTGTAGATCCTCTCCTCTGCAGACTGGCTGCAGCGCGGGTCGGCCCAGCTCAACCCAGTTCCTTCCCTCCACCCCGGGCCTGGCTGCGGTCTCAGATTCAGGCTGGGACAGCCTCCACTCCCGGCTGCCATGCTGAGCCCCTGCTGCTGAGCTGCCTTTAGCAAGAGATGTGTTTTCTGTATTTTTGTGAGTCTGAGAGTCCTAGACTTTGTCTGGGCTCATAATTTTATGGGTGTTTAGGGTGGTGGTGTGGGAGCTGCAGGACCTTGCTGCTTCTACGCCGCCATCTTGGCTCTGCCCCCCTCCTTATCCAAAGGTGTTTTTTTTAATTGATGCATTAGAAACTTTGAAGAAAAAAACACAAACTAATTTGGAGGGAAAATTCAATCATTTGGTACCTTGAGGGCAGGAAATCACTTCTACCTTGGTGCTCTCACCTTTTATTTCAATTCTTGGACAAGCCTCCACTAGTAGTATGGTCATGAGGGGGCAGTGTGGGACTCCTCTTTGGATTTCCCCAGCCCCCAGCCATCCCACACTCTCATACTACCCACCATTCATGTCAGCCCCTGCACCAGGCTCAGGGGGACATCTAAGATCAGCCAACAGATGGCAGTATGGGACTAGATTTGGGATCCAGTAGATTTTCCACTAACCATCCTAGGGGCTCCCAAGACCCTGCCATTTGGTCACTGATCATTTGGTATGATAGCCCCCAGTTGTTTCACTCCCCTACTGAGTCCTCTCCATTGTGAGAAAGCCCTTTCTGTAGTCAGAGCCTCTGCATTGGCAACCATCCCTTCCTCTTCCCACAGTCCTCCCCTGTCTCAGCCTAGGGGCCATGACTGGGATGGGACACAAAGAGCAGATTTGTCTGAGGGGCTGTCACATGGATAAAAGGAATGAGAAACTTAGCAGAGCCCAGAGAGAAGAGCTCTGGGGGTGTCTCCCCCACAGCCTGGACTCTTCTCTTGCTCAGCCTCCTCACTCTCTGCCAAGGTGCCAGCCTAAGGGGTCTCTGAGAAAGGGGGCACTTGGGACCAGGAGAGCTGTCTCTTCTCACCCTCCTAGTATGAGGAGGGGAGAGGGGGTCCCTGGCCCCTGACTCACAACTCTCTGTTTCTCTGTCTTTCCAGGAGCTTGGGCTGGGTTGCTGATTCAGCCAGCATCAGTGTCCAGGTCTCTGGGTCAGTCAGTCACAATCTTCTGACCTCGAAGCTGGGGCAGTGTTAATAACTACTTTATGTATTGGTACCAACAGCACCAGGGCTGGGCCCCCAAGCTCATTATATATAATTGTCCTGGCCCTGCCTCAGGGATCCCAGAAAGATTCTCTGGCTACAAAAACACCTAAATCAACTCCACCTCCCTGACCATCTCTGGTCTCTAGCCTGAGGGTAAGGCTGACTGCTACTGTCAGTCTTACAACTTGGATGGCTATAGCTCAGTGACCCAGGCCTATTGGGAAGTGAAGCAAGACCCTTTGGGTCTGAGTGATGCAGTAACCACCAGGGTGTGGGGAGAATGATGGTCTGACCCCTGGGGGAGGGGCAGGAAACCAGAGACTCAAGTCCAGCTTCCTGGACCAAGGTCTATCTGAGGGAACTCCTCCATGGAAATGTCTGGTGTGGTACATGGGGAAAACACGGATTCTAGAATCAGAAAATCTGGGTCCAAATCTTGCCTTTGATATTTACCAACCATGTCCTTCACCAAGGTTTTATCCATTCAGGATCTCATTTTCCTTAACAAAAAAATGAAAGCTTTGGATTGGACAGCATCTGAGGAACCTTCCCAACCTCAGTCCATGTTGCCATGAAACTTCAGCCAAGCAGCATCATCCCTCCTCTGGCTCATGCCTCTTCAATGTCCTTTTCTTCTCAGTGATCTCCACTCTGAGGCCATCACCCACCTCTCCCCTGGTTTCACTTCCCTTCTCTTCTAACCTGTTCTCCTCTCAGACACTTGGCCCTCTTTCCCTGGAGATGGTCATGCCCTACCTAACCTCACTCCTGGGTCACCCTCACCATCTCCCTTCAGTCCTCCTCACATGTGGCTACTGAGCACGACTGGAGGAAGTCACACACTGGAGGTGATGGGGTCCACTACCCACTGATACCATCTAATCTGAACTGGGTTCTCAAAGTGGCTAAGTCATCCTTTGAGAAGCCTTTAATTAGCTCTACATGCATTCCTCTGCTCAAACTTACTGCATCACCTCCTCCCTTACAGCTAAAAACTAACCTCACCTCTGAGAAAATAGAGAATATGAATCTTGAAATGTTTCCTTGTGCTGTTCAATTAATTATTAAGTTAAGTCTGGACACTCTAGAGCAGTGGTTCTCAACCTTCCTAATGCCTAAACCCTTTAATACAGCTCTTCATGTTGTGGTGACCCCCAACCATAACATTATTTCTGTTGCTACTTCATAACTGTAAATTTGCTACTGCTTTGAATCTATATGATATGCAGGATGTATTTTCATTGTTACAAATTGAACATAACGCAGGGGTTGAGAACCGCTGCTCTAGAGGTCTCTGCCTAGGTGAAACTGACCGTACTCTGTCAGCATTAACTCAAATTCCTTAGGTCTTTTTTTGCCTGTGTCAAACCCTTTAGCTACTCTGATTCACACTATAAAATTTTCTCAGGAGAATGGGAATGGGGAGCTGGGATGCTTGGGGCAGCTCTTTATCTGATAAGTCTCAAAGGAGATAGGACTTCAGTTTTTTAAGGAAGTAGAGGAAAAAAATATCAGAGCTGGGAATTCTCACTATATGTCTCCTTGAGAGAATGTGTGAATTTATAGATAATACCATCTTGGTATTATCCAATAACAAGCGTATTAGACTTTTAAAAATTAAGATCTTTATCATTAGCAATTATAAATCAAGATTTGATTTAGGTCAAAATCAATCCTGAAGGAATAAGAAGAGCATCTGAGATTGTTCTTCCTATCAGGATTAAGCACAAATTGGCTTTAAGAGATGTATGAACTGGGGGGTGGCTAGGTGGCCCAATGAATAGAGCACTGGCCGTGGAGTCAGGAGGACCTGAGTTCAAATCCAGCCTCAGACACTTAACACAAAACTAGCCATGTGGCCTTGGGCAAGTCACTTAACCCCAACTGCCCTCCCTTCCCTTCTCAAAAAAAGTATATTAACTGTATGGCCCCAAGAAAGTTCTATTTACCTCAGTTGATTATTCTGTAAGGGAATAATGATGGCATCCACTTCTCACAGATTTTTGTAAAGTGATTGTAAAGTGCTTGGCATAGGAAAAATGCTATCTGAACTTTAACCGTTAGAATTCAATACAATTGCTTCCTATTTGGTAACATTATATGGCTTTACTTAGATGTGATCGGGATGCCAATGGTGATGAGATGAATGATTTTATGGGTAAAGCAATTTGGAAGCATATCCAACTACATTAAGGTCCCTGCATTGGTAATTAATTGGTTTTGGTTTCAAATTTAAATACATGATAATATGGGATCACTATATTTCTAAAATTTCTGTATATTGTATGATTTCTAACCAGCATATCACCAGTGTTGTTAGAGAAGCAATTTCCCCTACAATCTAGATGTTCTTAGATTAAAATTTGTACTATCAGAAAAAAATGTATGGGTCAGCAAGCTATTAGGTCAATCTATCTGACTGTGTGTTGCAATATTTTGAAGCACTGTCATTTAAGAAATCATGAACCTGCAAGTTTTGCCAATATTTAAAAGGGAAGTTTCAGCTAAAATTATTGGGTTATCATTTAGGAAAATGATGGGATTGTTAACTAAGATACTTGGGGTTATTGTAAAACAAGTATTTACAATAGGTGTGTGTGTGTGTGTGTGTGTGTGTGTGAGAGAGAGAGAGAGACAGACAGACAGAGAGACAGAGAGACAGAGACAGAGAGAGACAGAGACAGACAGAGAGAGAGACAGAGACAGACAGAGAGACAGAGAGAGACAGAGAAAAGAAACTTGATACTGCGGAAAGAAAAGACTGTAAAATCTCCTTGTAATCCTTATCAACCAGGAGTTTGAGTTTTCTGTTGTAGAATTCTTACTGAATAAATGACTCATTACAAACACCTTTTTGACTAGAGAAATTAGGTAACTAGGAATTTTGTGGTAGTTAGGATCAACCACGTCAGGATAAATCATATGCTGCTTTTAATAAAGGGAAACATGTTTATAAAGAAACGTTTTGCAAAATCTTTTGCGTGATTTTTAGAAGGCCCACTAAATTTCCATTTGCAAGCTAATTTGGTGCAGTAATAATTTGATATCGATGACATTTACGTCCAAATCTACTGTGGATCTCGAGTTTCATTCCTAGGTTTGTTGTGTCCTTGCAGTGGCTTTAATGAATGCTTTCTGAGAAACAGAGTCAGAGTCAGCAGCTCCATGAAAGCAGTATAAGGAATCTAAGACTAGTGATTGATAGTAAAGCATCTAAATTTTTGTAATGAGCTATAACTGGAAAAGTTCTTCCTGGTTAGAGCTAAATTCATTCCATGGCCTAGCAAGGGTTAAAATCAGTGTTTGAACTTCTCATATGTATAAGATTCAGTTCCTGAAGTGTCTTGTTTTTTCATATTGAGTATGGTTAGAGGAGGGTAGATAAGCTTGAGAAAGAGAGACACAAATCTGTGAAGAGCAGTAATTTGTGAACTATCTTGTGTTATGTTAACGGGAAACTGGATTCTACTTCTGCTTGTTATTTAATCAGGAACAAGTACCTCTATAGGAATGTGAATACAAACTACTTTAGATTCCCCTCAAAGATGATGCCGACCAACATGAGACTGTAGACATGTATCTGAAACTCTGATTAGTGGAACTTGCTAGTCAAGACCTTATGGGACTGTTAACTTACATTATTCTGAGTCCAACGCCAGGTGTGGTTATGAAGAAAAGCTGTTGATCCACTGAGCCATGGTGCCAGCAAAGCACACACACCTCACCCGTGGAACCCATAAACTGCATCTATAAACTGCAGAGGGTGTTCTCATGGGAAAAGTTGGGAGAACAACTATTCTGTATGATCCGAGGTAAGATTCTCCTGACTCAATTTCCCCACTATGACATCTGGCAGACTTTAAGCCTGGCTTGAGGCAGCTGACCATCTTCATCAGTTTTGCTTGGAATTAACAGGAAGTTAGGGAACATTGTCCCCTTCCTACAGCTATGTCCCTGTTCTTCTATGGCATTTTTCTATAACCAAAAGGTTTTGTAAAAATGATATTAAATCTAATAAATAATGCATTGACACTGGAACACCGGCGGTTACTATAGTAAGATGCCATTTTAGCCAGAGATAAATTTAAAATTGTCAACTGTCAAATTTAGCTTAAATAGGGGAATCCTCCCTCCTGACCTTCCCAGGGGCTGCCATTGACCCTGTGGCCACAAGAGGGAGATGTGGGAAACCATTTGACCTGAGTAGGGCTGGAAATGCCCCTTGGGGCTTTTGGACACTGATCTCCTGGTCTCTTGCTTGATGACCTGGGGGTGGCTCAGCTGGTGCTCTTTCACACCCTTGCCACTGAGCTGCCTCTCCCAACACCCCACCTTTTAGGGGAGACTTCAGAATTCCCTCAGGCTCTAGAGAGGGAACAACATCCTCAGGAACTAAAAATGTGCAGACCAGGCCAATGAAAAACCTGTGTTCAGCATTTACCCTGGGCCAGGCTCTGTGCCAGGGAACGGGGGCACAATGACAAACAGGCCCTTCCTTTCTATTGGAGGAGCCCAGAGGTCCCTGAATGGGGAAGGACAATACAGAGAAATGCCAGGGAGGTGGGGGAGGAGGAAGCCCTCTCAGCGTGGGTTTGGGGGATGAGGAATGGCCTAATGGAGAAGAGGAGGCAGGAGGAACGGTCCCTAGGAAAGGCCTCACCCAATCAGAAGTGAGGCCCAGCATCATGGGGATGATGTCGGGGGCTGAGCCCCACAAGGAGCTGAGTTTGGGGAGGAAGGCAAAGGACAAAAGAAACGGGGAAGGACAGAGACCACAGGAGGGAGAGGACCAAGGCTCAGGCTGGAAGGGAGGCCAAGCTCTGACCTCAGAGAAGAGGCCAAGCCAAGCCTGTCTTCTTTTCTGTCCCTCATTTTTCCTTCTGAGCCAAAGACCAAAGGGATCCAAACTCCACACTTGCCTCCAAGATCAGTGATGGCCTCCCTGGGGAGTAGCTCACTTTCCATCCACATACATCTCAGTCCTTTCCTTTTTCAGGATGGAAAGAAAAGGGAGGCCTGTCCCAGGGAGGCTGATCTCAGGTGGGCTGAGCCCCAGAAAGAGCTGAGGCTGGGAAGACATCCCCAGGCCCTCTGAGGCTCAGGCTGTGTCAAAGGTCTGGGTCTGGGGGCTCAGAGAGAACTGCCATTCCCCATCTGGCCTGAAGCAGCAATCACAGAAGGCAGAAGATGAGACAGTCTGGAGGGAGACCCTGAATCCTGAGAAAATGCTCACCTGCTGATCTGCTGTTTCCATAAAAATTAAATACATTTCCTTAAATTTCATCCCTACCTTTGGTTCCCTAAGAGCCTCCCTCTATGCAGAGTCTGCTTAGAATCCCAGATGACAACAGGCCCTTTGGGCTTGATCATGGAAGGTAAGAGCTGGAAGAACACTCAGAGACCCCCTGGTCCAAGCCCCTCATCTTACCAATGGGGCAGTGAGGCCCACAGTGACATGTGCTTCGCTTTATTCCTCTGCAGCCTCTGGGGAGGCCTAAGCAGCAGGAGCCCTGGACTTAGAGGTAGAAACTGGGCCCACAATTGTTCCTTTGAGTGGTCATGAGGGCAGCTCTGGATTGGGGGCCAGGTAAGGCAAGAAGCATTTCTTAATCCGTTCTATGGACCAGGCCCTGTGCTCCCTGCTGAGGATAACAATTTAATAGAGAGACAGTCCCAACCCCATGGAGTTTACATTCTTATAGGGGAAGACAACCCATGAAAGGGACTCACAGAGGTGGGGGGGAGAGGAGCCCCCTCCCATGATGTTTCTGAAGCCTCAAGAGTCACAGGCACAGCTGGAGGGGATGAAGATGGGCAGTCCCCACACATGTCCTGCGGGAACTCACCAATGGGAAGAAAGGCTGGCATGATGGAGGGATGGTCCAGGGTCAGAAGGCCCCAGGGCACAGGGAAGGACCAGGAGGAAAAGCAGGGAGTAACATTGAGAAATTCGTGGAGCATCAGACACATACGCTTGGGAGGAATGAGCCTGACTCCCAGAGTCCAACATCTCAGAGGAGGAAATGACCAAAGGAGCCAGGATCACCCTCCCTGGCCAGAAAAAGGATTGACCCCTTTCATGGAAGGACACCACAGGCTCAGTCAATCATCCCCTGAGGCCCCTCCCTCAAACATACAGAGCAGGTACAGATTTGCATGTGGGGGCCTCCTCCCTGCAGCACCTGGGCTGGTCTTAAGAGAGCCCTGGGGGAGCCCAGCCCCAGCTGGGGAGCCTCAGCACACAGAGCTCTGGAAGAAACCTTGACCATGGCCTGGATCTCTCTGCTGTTCTCACTCCTGACTGTCTACACAGGTGAGACTGCACAGTGTCTGAGGCTAGGCCTAAGCCGCTGGAGGGGTCCGTATCCCCTTGGGGGAGAGAGGCCCCTGCCTCTGACCAAGCTCTTCTTTCCTTCCCTTGCAGGTTCTGGGGCCTCCTATGTGCTGACTCAGCCACCTTCAGTGTCTGGAACCCTGGGAGAGACGGCCTCCATGTCCTGTGCTGGGGAGGAAATTAGTAGCTATGGTGTAAACTGGTACCAACAGAAACCTGGCCAAGCCCCTAAACTGGTGATTTATTATGATGATGAAAGGCCCTCGGGGATCCCTGATAGATTCTCTGGCTCTAACTCAGGGAGCACGGCCACCCTGAGCATCTCTGGGCTCCAGGCTGAGGATGAGGCTGATTATTACTGTCAGATTTATCATAGTGAAGCTGATGCTCACAGTGACACAGACTGAGGGGGAAGTGAGACAAAAACCCCTCCCAGGCCTGCTCCCCCTGTGCTCTCCCCTCTGGGCCCCAGAGAGGGAACTGGAAAGCACAGGACAGAAGAAGCTTCTGCCTCAGGCCCCTTCTTCCTTTTGTGCTCTTTGAGAGGCCCTTGCCCCTCCCTGAACCTCCCCCTCTAAGGTTCCTTTGCCCCCCAGTCCCTCATCTGCTCCCTCCCTCCACTTGCTCTCCTCTCATCCCTTCAGTTCTGCTGCTCCCCTGAAAGCCTTTTTTAGCATCTGCTGAACTGTGAAGTCATTTCTGGTGTGAAGATGGTGCACTGAGGAAAGAATCCTCCTTCCAAACTACCCTCCAAACTCCTAGAAAACAGCCTCAGAATTGATCCAGGAGCAGGGAAGCAGCTGGGCTGGAAAGGTCTTTCTCACTGGCAGCAACAGCAAACTTCTCAGTGGGGGGTCCTGCAGGAAGGCTCCAAGTGTGAGCAATCCCCCAGCAAGGCCCCGCCCTCCTACAAACCAACCCCATTCCCCCGCCCAGGGAAGTGAGCAGTCTATACTGCTAAGTAAGAACCCACCCCAGCGACCCCACCTCCAGCACAACCCCCTGGAAGGTCTTGACAACATTGCTGACTGACTGCTAGTGAAACCCCCCCTGGGCATAACAGCAGGTGAACCCCACAGCCAGGGAAGGCCAGCAGGGAGGTAGAGCCCCAAGGACCAGCCAGAAGGGAAGCTGAGCCTTCAGAGGAAGCATACAGCTGAGCCCAGGTCCCAGTGAAAACAGCAGTAAGACCAGAGCCCCAGCACTGAAGCTTCGGACGGTGCAGGACCAGAGGCCATAAAAACTCCTACATAAAAACCTTGAGCCACAGAAACAGGAAAGAAAGTGACAGAAAAAAGGGCTTGACTGTGGTAAGTTCCAATGATGATAGTCAGGACCAAGACAAACTATGAGGACAATAGTGTCAAAATGGCTTCATGTGAAGCCTTAAAGAAAAATTTAAATTGGTCTCAGACCCACAAAGAATTCCTGCAAGTGTTTAGACAGGATTTTGAGGAACAAATTACAGAAGAAGAAACAGGGAAAAGAAATGAGGGGAATATAAGAGAATCATGAACAAGACGCAAAGGCATGAGAGAAGACATATGAAAAATTTTGAAGGAAAATAACTGCCTAAGAAAAATATAATTGTCCAAATGGAAAGGGAAGGACAAGAACTGACTGAAGAAAGTAATTCCTTACAAATCAAAATTAAACAACTCAAAACTAATGCCTTTATGAGACCCTCTGTGAAAGAAGTTCTGGTCTGTGCTGAGCTGGAGATTTCTGGTGTGAGTCTCAGTAAGGAAAGCAAGAGTCTCCAAGTGTGCAATGAAGGACATTGGGTCTGGAGACACAGGGGTGATGTTAGTCAGGGCCTGAAAGGAGGTGTCCGTCCGAGCATCCTCAGGGCTGGGCCCAGAACCCAGGACACATTAGGCCTGTAATCAATGCTTTCTGATTGACTGATGGATTCTTAAGGAGATCATGCAAACTCATGCATTCTTCCTTTTAGAAAAACCAAACAACTTTCTGCTGCCAGCCTGTGGCCTCCCCCTCCTGTTTCTGCCTTGGCTCAGCCCATTCTCCTCCAGGCACCCTCTGCTCACCATGCCTTATATGCCCAGGGTTGCTGCTATGCTCTGGTCAACTGTCACCTTCTCCTGGAAACCTTCCCTGACCTCCTGTAATGCCACACACCAGCAGATTTCCAGAAAAATGTTGCTATGAGCATCATTTCAGGTTGTGATTACACAGTATAGTGACCACTCTTTTTATTTCATAACAAATCAAAGCCAAACATTCATAGAAAATCAAGGTACAACATTCACAATATGACAACTTACCACAGATAATCAAAATATAATATTTACAACAGTTTATTTGACTCTGGGAAAATCATGAAAACAGAGTCAACAAACTGACTGAAGAAAACAACACTTTAAAAAATAGATTAACTCAAATGGCAAAAGAGGCCCAGAAAGCCAATGAGAAGAATGCCTTAAAAAGTCAAATTTGCCTGATGGAAAAAGAATCTCAAAAGCATTCTGAAGATGATAATATCTTCAGAATTAGAGTGGAGAAAGTGGAAGCTAATGACTTTATGAGAAACAAAGATAGTATTAAACAGTTACAAACAAAAAAAATTAAAAGCAATGTGAAATATTTCATTAAAAAACCCACTGACCTGGTAAATAGATGCAGGAGAGATAACTCTTCTCAAAGTGAGCCCCAAAGGAAACGTCACATCAGGGCATTTTATAGGCTTCTCCTGGGTCAGCCCTCTTGACCCACTGTCCAATTACCAGGTAACAAGGTGTGGCCATTCCCCAAAAAACAAGCTTCCCGCCACAGGCTCCATGTGAACACATTCAGCCTATTAGGGGGCAGGGTATACTTTCAAATCAGGGAACATTCTCGAAGCGACTTAAGCCTAGCAAAGAGCCGAGGGGCAGCAAAGATCTCTAGACTCTCATTACACGAGGGAGCAAGGGAAAGAATCTAGAATTTAAAGTTCTATAATCAAATGTTAAAAATATATATGTGTATAAAGATTATTCTTAGTATTAACTACATGCAACTGGGAATTAAGATATAGAGGCATTGGGGTAGGGAGACCATCATCCCACCTCTCAAACCCATCCTCCCTACTCTCCTTGGCCCCGGGCAAGCAGGTCAAGCAGGACCCAGTTTAGATACCCAGTTGTATCTTGTTTAGAGTTTATGTCATTCCTTCCTTAAGCCAAATCCAATGAGAATAAGGTTGACCCTTTCCCCTTTGCCTTCCTGTTCTTCCTCTCCATTGTAACAATTATCCTTTGCCTCTTTTATATGAGATGATTAACCCCATTCTGTCTCTCCTTGTCTCCTCTCATTCTAATCTTCTCCCACCTCAGAATTTCACCTTTTAAAGTATCATCCCTTCCTATTAAGTTGATCCTGTGCCGTCTATGTACACATTTATACACAAACTCAGATACGTGTTCATACACACACACACATACATATACATATATATATATATACACCCTCCTACATAGACATAAGTGTATGTGTGTGTGTGTGTGTGTGTGTGTATCTGTATTCCCTTCATCTATCCTGATACTAAGAAAAGTTTCATAAGTTTAAATGATCATTTTTCCATGTAAATACTTCAACTTTGATAAGTTCCTTGAGATTTTTTTTCCATGTTTATCTTCTCATGCTTCTTGTATTTGAGTGACAAATTTTCTTTTCAGTTCTGGTTTTTTCAGCAAGAATGCTTGAAAGTCCTCCACCTCATTGAATGACCATATTTCCCCCTGGAACATTATACTCAGTTTTGCTGGGTAGGTGATTCTTGGATTTAATCCTAGCTCCTTTGATCTCCTGAATATCGTATTCCATTCCAATCGTATTGATTCCTCCATGTAGAAGCTGCCAGATCCTGGGTTATCCTAATTATGCTTCCACAGTATTCAAATTGCTTCCTCTCAACAGCCTGTAATATTTTCTCCTTGATCTGGGGACTCTGGAACCTGGCTATAATATTCCAAGGAGTTTTCTTTCAGGGATCTTTTTGAAGAGGTGATCAGTGAATTCTTTTAGATTCTATTTTGCCCTCTGGTTCTAAAATACCAGGGCAATTTTCCTTGAGAATTTCTTGAAGGATGCTTTCTAAGTTCTTTTTTTGATCATGGCTTTCAAGTAGTCCAATAATTTTTAAATTTTCTCTCCTGGATCTATTTTCCACGTCAGTGGTTTTTCAAGGAGATATTTCACATTGCCTTCTATTTTTTCATTGGTTTCAAACCATTTAATAGTATCTTGGTTTCTCATATTGTCATTTGATTCCATTTACTCCACTCTAATTCTGAAGGAATTATTCTCTTCAGAAAGCTTTTCAGATTCTTTTTCCATCAGGCAAATTTGACTTTGTAAGGCATTCTTCTCCTGATTGGCCTTTTAGGCCTCTTTTGCCATTTGAGTTAATCTATATTTTTAAAGGGTTATTATCTTCAGTCAGTTTGTTGACTGTTTTCATGATTTTCTTGCATCATTCTCATTTCTCTTCCCAATTTTTTTCTCCACTTCTCTCATCTGTTTTTCAAAATCCTCCTTATGCTGCTCTATGGCTTGTAGGCAGCCTTCATGTTTCTTGGAAGCATTTGGTGTGGGAGTTCTGACTGTGTTGTCTTCCTCCCGTTCCGTGCTTTGATCCTTTTTGTCACCAAAAAAGGGTTCTAGAGTTCGGATGCTGTTCTTACTTTGCTTCCTTTTCCTGCTCATGTTGTCAGTGATTTACTTATCATTTTAGCTCTGTGGAACTCTGCTTCCAGAGGGGAGAGCTCTGTCCCAAATTGGTGGGGTTTTCACAGTTGCCAGAGCTATTAGGAGGCTGGTGAAGCCCCCACCAGCTTAGGCTCCCTGAAAACGCACCCCAGGACCACCACCCAAAACCACATTCTGCATCCAGGCCACTCAAAGCAATAGCACTTGGACTTTGAATGATTGCGTGGCCCCCCTGCAGTCTGCAGGCCAGGAGCTCTGAAGCAGTTAAACGGAGGTGGCTGTAGGGCTGCTGCTTCTGCAGCATCCTTGCCCTAGAGGCAGTTCGGCCAGACTGTTTTTCTCCCCCAAATTTAGCTGAGTTCCACTGACCTTTCACTTATTCCTCATTTCTTCTGGCTTGATAATTCTGGAAACTACCGCAGCTACCCCTGATCCACTCTCCTGAAGACTCCAGCTGCAGCTTGTCCTGCTTGACCTGCTTGCCCTGGGGCCAAACAATGGTTTTCAGGCTGGGTGGGTTTCAGCTTCCAGTGCTGTGATGAGCACCAACTGCCGAGCTGCCTTCAGAGGGAGGTGCATTTTTGTGAGTTTGGGGACCCTAAAATATGTTTAGAGTCATATTTTATGGGTATTTGAGGTGGCTATGTGTGAGCTGTGGCATTTTCTGGCTTCTATGT
>JAQQSW010008889.1:0-13363 GCA_028646575.1 Pseudocheirus occidentalis
GGGGAGGAAGGGGAGAAAAATCTATAACTGAAGTGACTATGGAACAGAATCTTGTAACCTAAAAGTGAACAAACAAGTTAATAAAAAAAAATATATCCAAAAAAAAAAAGACAATAAGAGTTCAAAAGGAAGTAGAGGCATCCGTGGTAGGTGGCTTTCTCCAGTTTAGCCAAAGAAGGGAGGAAAGATGTGGGACGATTATTAGCAGGGATGGATGGACCAAGTGAGGAGTTTTTGAGGAAGCAGGGAGACATGAACATTTTCGTAGACAATAGAGAAGGAGCTAGTAGGCAGGGAGAGATTGAAGATACGGGACAAAGTGAGGGTGACGGAGGAAGCAATCTGCTGGAAGAGATCATTTGGGTATATAGAGGGGTTAGTCTCGGCAAGGAGAAGGGCCACCTCATCATCAGAGATAGGAGCAGAGGAAGGGGTTGAACTAGGTGATCTTTAAGGCTTAAATCTTAAATCTATGATCCTATAATCTTTATTTAATTCAATTGAAAAAGCATTAAAAACCTACCAAGTTCTGTCTACCTCTACCTACCTAGCACTGTCCTCAGATCTTCCTTCAAAGAGTGTATGTCATACAGAGGTAATCAGACACATGGATAAGTGTTACTCATGGGGATGTAGGCATTCTGAAGAGACCCTGATGATGAGCTTGAGAATGCAGGGAAGACCCCTTTCTGCCTCAGAGATGGGGAAAGCAGCCCCAGTGGAGATACAGCCTAGTCACTCCTCCTGCTGGGGCTGAAGCCACAGCTACACAGAAAGGAAGATCTTTTCACTGGTAATAGTTCCATTAGATTGTAAACTCTTTGAGGGCAGGGACTGTCTTTCTCTTTATTAATTGTAATTATAGTTTGTGGCTGGAACACAGTAGGCACTTAATATATGTTTATTGGATTGGTTCTTGTCATAAAGTCCTGTGGCTCAACCTCAGAAACGGTAAGAATTATCAGTGGAAATGGCGTTAAATAAAAGACTCGATCATCTCTTCTGCCATGAACCCTAAAAACCATGAGACTTTTCCATCTGATTTAAAACCTTCTCTTGTTATTATCTCCCCCATAAATAAAAAAAATGAGTTTGTTTTCCCTGAACTTTCCCAGTTTAGGGGAAGAAAGAGGAAGCAGCTGGTAATATACTTTGTCAAAGCAGTCTGGAGTTATCCACATCAAAATCAGATTCCTTTTGACACATAATAAATACTTAATAAATGCTTTTTTTCATTCATTTATCCATTGCAAGACTTATAAAACAGCTTCTGTACACATCTTTAAAATGAGATATGAGATGAAAATAGGATAAGAACACATTTCTGAGTATAAAAATGGGTAACATTCCAGGTAATTAAATAAAAGAAAGACATTATCTTGACAGTTTAACTTCAGTGTCTGAAAGAACTTGGGCTCTGATTTTTTAATTGGTCAGTGCAAAAAGGAATCCTGAGTGTTATCTATTATTTCAGTGTAGCTATTTGCTATTTCTTTCTTCTCCCCTTTCTTATAACTATATGGAGCTTCCAATATAATTCTTATTATCAAGTCTATTCTCTTTCTTTCCCTCTTTTGCTCCCCGTACATACATGTATCCACAAATTTACTTTTTTTCCTCAATCAATTGTTTCCATTGATATTGTGAAAATTATATCCAAAGTTTGAAATCTATTCACCCCATGCCCTGTGTTGCCCCTGTTTACAAGCAGAGACATACATCTGAACACCTGTACTCACGTGCAAAGATGTAAAAGAATGCAAGTTGAGATCCCAGAGCAAAGATCAAATTCCAGATTGATTCTGGAAACATCCTAAATGATTAGAGTGGTATTTGAGTATGCTCATTGCCTGGCACCTAAGGTAGAATTACCTTGCATTGTATCATATTTCAGCACATTTCCTTCTGTAGGAAGGAGAAACACTTTGACAGCCAGCCCAGATTTCACAGTATCATAGAATTTTAGAGCTAGAAGGGAACTTAGTGATTTGTACAAATCAATCGAAATAGAATTTGCTGGATAAAGTATCAGCACTGGAGGCCAGTGTCCAACTGAAACTCTCGGGTCAGTCGAGGACAGAGCTCACTAATTTTGCCTTATTTGGTTCTTTGACACTGTGTAGCTCCATGGAAAGAGTTCTTATACAGGTAGCCCAAGCCTTTTGTTCTAGTCTTAGTGCAACCGCTAACAAACTGTGTGACCTTGGGCAAATAATTTAATTGCTCAGTGCCTGCCTTCCTTACTTCACCTCTAAAATGTAGCAGCTGAACTAGAACAGAAGTTCTTTTTTTGTTCGCTTTTTGGAGGGCAATTGGGGTTAAGTGACTTGACCAAAGTCACACGGCTAGTAAGTGTGACAAGTGTCTGAGGCTGGATTTGAACTCAGGTCCTCCTGATTCCAGGGCCGGTGTTCTATTCACTGCACCACCTAGCCACTCCAGAACAGATGTTCTTAACCTCTGCTGTGTCATGAACCCCTTTGGCAGTCTGCTGATGCCTGTGGACCTCTTCTTGAAGTAATGTTTTTAAATTCAAAAAATAAAATTAATATGATTATAAATGAGCTCAATGATATAAAATATTGTTTTCAAAGTATTTTTCTAAAAAAAAAGTTCATTAAGAATTCCTAGAGTCAAGGGAAGTAGGTGGCACAGTGAATAGAACACCAGCTTTGGAGTCAGGAGGACCAGCCTCAGACACTTAACACAAAACTAGCTGTGTGAGCTTGGGCAAGTCACTTAACCCCAACTGCCCTGTCTTCCCCCCTCCAAAAAGCAAAAATAAAAATAAAAAGAGAATTCATAGAGTCATAGATCTCTAAGCATCCTTTCACCCAGGACTCTTTTTCACTTTAAACAAAGCACATTACACCAATGAAGTTTTAGCTCCTTGCTTTGAGTTTATTTTAATCTCCCCCTGTGTTTATCAGTATGAAAAGGCAAAGAAAGTAGAACAATTCCCATGTTTGTTTGGTTGATCTTAACTGGTTGCTCTCTCAACTTATTGAGATTTGCATGATTTATTGCATGAGATTTATATGATTTATTTAACTCTTGCACTCATTGATCCACTGTTAATTTATTTTGATTTGTGTTATGATTAGAGTTGCAAAGTTATATACAATTGCATTACAAATTGGCTGTGTACTCACCTGGAGGAGAGATTTCAAGCCCTACCAAAGGAAAATGAAATGATTGTGGGGGGGGTTGGGGCACAGGGAAGGAAAGAATGTAGAGCAAGCTCACTGGAGATTAAGGAAGAGTTTAGAACTAATAAAATGGACAAAATTACTTGTTTCCTGGCTTTTATGGCATATGTACCTTTAGGTCTTTGTAGAAGGCAAAAAAAATCAAACATTCAAACAAACAAAAAAACCTCTTCACCTTGTAAGATTCCTTTACCCTTCTCTCATACCTTCATATTGATTACTCTCTGTGATCTGCTTGTGCTCTGTCCTTTACATAGGATAGTAGATCTATAGCTGCAAGAAACCTCAGAGGTCATCTAGTTCAACTCTCTTTTTTACAAATGAGGAGTCTGAGGTCAGTTAATCAATAAATACTCATTAAGAGCCTACTACGTATCAGACACTGTATAAAGCACTGGGAATGCAAAGGTAAAAGACAGATCCTGTCCTGAAGGAGCTCAGTCTGACAAAGGACCGAACAGGCAAGTAGCTATGTCCAAATGAACTATATGCAAGATAAATAGGAAGTAAGAAACAGGGGGAAGGCATTAAAATTATGAAAAATTGCTTATTTTAAACAGAAATTTCTCTGTTTCAGCTGAATTTTGATGGAAATATATAGAAATGTGGATGATTTGCGTTTATTTCATATCTTGCATTTTGCTAAAGTTATTCATTGTTTCAATTAATTTTTTAGTTGATTCTAGGGTTCTCTAAATAAACCATTTATCATTAGTAAAAAGTGGTAGTTTTTCTTTTTCTTTTTTTGCTTACATTTATACCTTCAATTTCTTTGTCTTGTCTTATTGCTGTAGTTGGCATTTGTGGTACAATATTGACTAGTATGGCAATGATGGATATCCTTGTTTCACTCCTGACCTTATTGGAAAGACTTCTAACTTGCCCCCATTATAGATAATGCTGGTTCTTGGTATTAAATAGATGCTACTTATCACTTTATCTCTTTATCTTCTTTCTTGTTTATTTTATGGTTAGATTTATGTAAGTCTGAGAGGGGATCAATTGAAGTCCCCTGTTATTATAGTTTTTGCTGTCTATTATTGTAACTAATTTAACTTTTCCATTAAGAATTTGTATGCTATGCAATTTGGTGCATATATGTTTAGTATTGATCTAATTTCATTGTCTATGGCTACTTTTAGCAGATGTAGTTTCCATGATTATCTCTTTTAATTGGGTCTACTTTTGCTTTTGCTTTGTCTGAGATCATGATTTCTACCCTGCCTTTTTTACTTTAGCTGAAGCATAATAGAATCTGCTTCAGTCTCTTATTGAATTCTGTCTATGTTTTGTTTCAAGTGTGTTTCTTGTAAACAACATGAATTCTAGTTTCTAATCCATTCTGCTATCCTCTTCAATTTTATGGGTGAGTATATACCATTCACATTCACAGTTTTGATTGCTAACTGTGAATTTCCCTCCATCTTATTCTCTTTTCCTTCCCCATCTCCTTTAAAAAAAATCTATTTTCAAAAAAGTCTATTTTTTTTCTGACTATTGTTTCCCTTAATCTACCCTCCTTGCTAGTCCTCTTTTCCTTTAACCCTTCTGTTTCCTTATTGGGCAAGATATATTTCTATCCCTCTTTTTTGTTCCTGGATTTCAGGTAGTCCAAACATTTTTAAAAGTATATTTCCTTGATCTGTTTTTCAGATTATTTGTTTTTCCTATGAGATAGCATACATTTTCTTCTATCTTTTTCAGATTTTGCTTTTTGAAAAAATTATTTCTTGCTGTCTCAGCTCATCTCTTGTCATTAGCTTCCATTTGGCCAGTTCTAATTGTCAGAATTATTTTCTTCAGCAATTTTTGTACCTCTTTTTTCAAGTTATTAATTTTCTTTTTTATTTCCTATATACCTTTCATAACTTTCATATGGTTTAAAAATAATTTTTTACTGTGTTTAAAAACTTTTGCTTTGACTCCTCTAAGAATTTTCATTGAATTTGTTTCTAATTTGTATTTTTTGGAACCTTTGCATGTAGATATTTCCAAGTCTTTCTCTTCTATAGTGTCTTTTTATAGTGAGGCTTTTTGTTGTTGTTTGCTCATTCTTCCAGTCTATTTCTTGGCTTTAAAATTTATGTTCACCTGTGAATATTATGAATATGTTTTGCATGACTATACACATATAACTTATATGGAATTGCTTATCTTCTCAATGGGGGGCATGGAGAGGGAGGAAGGGAGAAAATTTGGAACACAAAGTTTTAAAAACAAATGTTAAAAATCATTTTTACATATAACTGGGGAAAAATAAAATACTAAATAAAAGCTTAAGAAATTCAGATTCACATTGGTCTTGTGGAAGATGGGTGAGGGAACAAATCATTTAGATTAGAATCCCTCAGAACACCACAGGCTTAAACCAGGAGCATACTTTCCTGTCAGGAACTTTTGGTCCTATAATATGTAAATCTCAGGCAAATTCCAGAAGCCCAGTAGAACACCAAATGGTACTGATAACTTTGAGATGACTTGAATATGTTAATGAACTAACCCTAAGGTGGCACAGATAAGAATTAGTCTGTTCCCTCCCCCAAAAACCTCTATTAAAATGAGATTTCTTGTCAACTGAGTACTCTTTCATTTCCATTGGATCCATGCAGCCTAGTGTTTTTTTAACTCTAATCCAGTTATGTGAGTGATACTCTCTGCCTCTCCATCTTCTTCCCCACCACTACCTGCCTTCCTTTACCACCTCATCTCCTTTCTCTGCACTGTCTGCTTCTGTACCCCTCTCACTACTTTGCCATTACTTCCTCTATGCCTGATTAAGGTGTGATTGCTGCGCAGTTTTCTGCTGTCATCTTGGTCTTTTCTGAATACCCAAAGAGCTGGGCATGCCTCCCCCCATTTCATAATTTGAAAAATTATCAATTCAATTGTTTTATACATCACATAGATTATGTTCTTTCTAGCCTTCAAGGATTTACAATATGCATTATTCTCGTGTCATTCACAGAGACCTGACTTTAATGCCATCCTGTGGATATTATAGCCATACACTATCCTAAAGGAATATTGATATTTGTTAATGATGATAACGATGGATTGAGAGGAAACTGAGGTGAAACTGAGTCTTTATACACAATCACTTTGATCTTTGGAGCTGAATCCATTGCTCATTTCAGTCAAAATGGTCATGTAAAGAGACACAATCTTAGGGAGAAGATTTTAAAGTAAAAACCAAAAAGAAAGGCTATGTCAGAAACACCTACTGAGGAGATTAGCGGAGGTGGAATTAACTGCTAGTTGTTTGATTTAGACTTTGTTAAGTACAAAGTAGAACAATATTTTATTTTTAGCCTCACCAATAAAAGAACAAAAGAGGATTGCCTTTATCTCCGTCTTCAAATTCACATGCAAAGAACTAGAGAAATTATGTGGTTAGTTCATTTAAAAAAAAAAAGTTATACTGAAATAATCAAATAACTAATGTCCAAAAAGGGTTTCTATTCATTTAATTATCTTTCTAGATGATTATCTAAATTCTCAGTTCACCAGTGCTACCTTTGTATCCTCAGATGTTGGTGCAATGTCTAGCCCATAGTAGGGGCTGAATAAATGAGTGATTGATTAATGTGTAAACAATCTGAAGAAGGAAAGCCTTGATTTCCTTCGTAGTTTTCATTTATTTATCCCATCAGTAACAAGATCTCAATCTCAAAAATCCAAATGTTATTCAATTATTGTTTTCTTTCAAGGGGTGAATCATGAAATCATGTAGTTAGAGCTGGCAAGAACCTTATAGGTCTTCTTGTCCAACCCCTCCCTTTTAAAGATAAAGTGACTGAGGTCCAGAAAGGTTAACAGACATTGCTCAAGGTCATATAAGCAGTAGCTGCAAAGCCAAGATTTGAACTGAGTTTTTGCCACTCAGAAGCCAGAGCTTTTTCTATTATGTTGCTTAAAAAAAAAAAAGAATGGTGTGTATGTGTGCATACACATATATACATACACAATATATAAAATATAAATTATATATATATATATGTTTGCATCCTATATTTGGGTATATATAATACAAAATATGTATGTGTAATACTACATAATATATATAGACAGTCTAAATTTTATGTAGTTCTTTACATAAATATATATACATGTATTTAACTTAATATCTACATTATATATTATATGTATAAATGAAAGTAAATAGAACTATAATGTGTAATGTATACTTAGTGACAATGAAATCCTAGTCTGTTTCAAATACTTTGTAAATAGATTGTTATAAATTATTTATTTAAAATATGGTATTCACACATCTCAATTTACATAATGGAACATAAAATCCAAATCCCATTTTGGGGGAAATTTTTTTACAATATCTCTTTTCCCCTTAGGCTTCCCCTAAGGGCTTGTATAATTGATATCAAGGGAGAAAATGAAGTTAGTGACCTAGAACTTGGGAGTCTTGCATTCTATTCCAGGCTCTTATGCTGACTTGTTCTAACTTAATAGAATTTGCTGTGTTTCCATTTCATCACCTTCTCCTTTATAAAAACTGGGAAAGTCTTGCCTTTTTTTCCTAAGGCATCTTGAATTTCTGAGATGATGTGGTCCACTCAAGGGTTAGAGACTACAGTCTCTGATTTAGGGATGCTGACCTAGAGAACTGCATCCACCAGAGCCATTTGCCTTCACCAGAAATCCTAGCACCCCTGCTTCTAAAATTCATGTTTTCTCTGAAGCATACACTGCAGAGGCCTCTTGGGAACACCAAACAGATTCCACAGAGAGATAGAAAAGATAAAATGGAGACGTTTTTATTTTATTAAAGTGAATATACGTATACTAGCTGTTTAGTTATCTCTCAACAATTTGTAGTTTATGATTTTATGGATGACATTAATATTTGTTTTTGTTCAGATGGTTTTAAAATTTTAAATGGTTTTTTTAAATCCCCAAATGCTGAAAACGTGTGCATCATGGGAGGCCATATTTCCCCACTCCCCTGAATTCCCATTCAGAGCTCTCCATTTGTCCACTCAGCACACACACACACACACACACACACACACACAGCTCTCAATAAATCTTAATGCATCACTAAGCTAATGATTTTAAATTCTATTTATCAAACTCTAACCTCCATTCTAACCTCTAGTCTTGCATCTCCAGCTGCCAGATATCTTGAAATGGATGCTTTATAGACATTTTAAATTCAACATGTTCAGATTTTAACTCATTACATTTTCCCCAAAACTCTCCTCCTTTCCAAACTTCCCTATTGTTATTGAAGGTACTGCCATCTTCCCAGTAACCCAGGCTCTCCACCTCGGTGTTATTCTTGACTCCTTGGTCCCATAAGCATGTAACCAATTTGTTGCCAAGGTTTGCCAACTTGGCCTTCATAGCATCTCTCATTTTTGTCTTCTTCTCTCTTCTGACTCTCCATCATCCTGGTGCAAGCCCCATTACCTAACACTTGAACTGCTCCAATAGTCTATTCTTTTTTTTTTTTTTTTTTTTTTTTTTACTATTTTCACTTTATTTTTTTCATGGCTCTTTTCTTTTGGCCTATTTCTTCTTTTACAGCATGACTAATATGGAAATATGTTTTATATGATTGCACATACATAACCTATATTAAATTGCTAATCATCTTAAGGAGAAGAAAGTAGTGAGGGAGAGAGAGAGGTGATACAGAACTCAAAAATTTTAAAAAATCAATAGCCCAGGGGCAGCTAAGTGATGCAGTGAATAAAGCACCAGCTCTGAAGTCAGGAGGACCTGAGTTCAAATCCGACCTCAGACACTAAACACAAAAACTAGCCGTGTGACCTTGGACAAGTCTCTTAACCCCAGTTGCCCTTCAAAAAAAAAAGCAAAAAAAAAAAAATCAATAGCCTGTTCTTTCCACAAGCTTGTCCCTAATCTAATTTCATCCTTCCCTCAGCTATCAAAATGATCTTTCTAAAGCTCAAGTCTGATCATTTCACCCCTCTACACAGTAAACTACGGTGCCTCCTTACCTACTTCAGGACCTCTGGATTCTCTGTCTGGCATTCCAAGCCACCCCCACCCCAACCTTTCTAGTCTTCTTACATCTTCCACCACCCTTCCCCTCCTTCACCCTTCCAGGGGCAGTGTGTTCTTTGCTGTTACTTGAACAAAACACTCCGGAATGCCTTTCTCATTTCTGCCTCCTGTCTTCCCTGCCTTCCTTCAAGTCCCAGCTGAAATCTCACTTTGTCCAGGAAGCCTTTCCTGACTCCCCCTAATTCTAGTGCCTTCCCTCTGTTATTTCATTATTTATCCTGCATATTACTTATTTGTATACATTTACTTTCATGTTGTCTCCCCCATGTGTGGACTGTGAGTCCTTTGAGAGCAGGGAGTACCTTTTGCCTCTCTTTGCATCCCCATTTCTTGGTACAGTGCCTGGCACAGAAGTTCCTTAATAAATGCTTATTGGCTCCCTGACTAATTCACAACTTTCCTATTCCCTTTTGCAGTGATATTTCTTCCCTTCTCCTTCTTTTTCTTTTTTTCAGTTGCTTGACCAAGATTCAAAAACACCCATTTTGTCACACAGCATCTCTATCACTATTATTTATTCTTCATGTATCTCAGAGATTATAAAGATTCCCTTCCTTACACCTCCAACAAAAAGCAGGAAAAAAAAGGATAACAGATTAAGAGTTGGAAAAAAACTAAGAAGCCATCAAATCCAAACCTTTTATTTTACAGATAAGGAAACTGAGGTTAAGGGAGATCAAATGACTTACCTAGGATCATACACCTAGTAACTAAACAAGATTTGAATTCAGATCTTTCTTATTCCAAGTCCAGCACTTTAGACATTTGATCACCTAAATAAATAGAATGACTAAATAACCACAGGATAATAGATTCAGAGCTAAAAGAGACCAGGGAGACTATTGATTCCAATCCTCTCATTTTCCAGATGAAATGGAGAAAGATTAAGAAACTTGCCCAGCATCAGCTAGTTAGTAGATGTCTGAAGTTGGGTCTGAATTCAGGTCTTCCTGATGCCAGGCTCAGAGCTGTCATCTTCTGCTCCACCTAACTGACAGATCTGTGTACAGAACCATAGTTTGAGCTGGAGGAGATCTTGGATGTCCTCTTGTCTGTCTCTCATTTTGTAGAGTCCCAGTGTGGAGGAAGTGACTTTCTCAATCTTATGCTGGTCATTAATGACTTTAACTGGTGTAGAACCCTGACATTATGACTCCAAGTCCATAATTTACTATTGTAATTGCCCACTTTGTTAGAAAACATTAAAGTCTACAAAGCATTTTGTAAAGTAGTCCCTGAATTAAGAACAATGTAGTCATACAAGTGGGAAGTCTGTCACTGGAACAGTTGCTATAAAAGCTGAGGGATTGGGTATGGGGGAAACTAGAAAGCCTTAATTAGAGGAATCAGGGGGTTTTCAGGCTCTGGAGTTGGCTTTGAGGCAGGTCTCAAGGACTTCTGTGGTAGGGGTTTTAAAGATTTCTGTGCCTAAGCTCAAACTTTCCATAAGATTAATGTGGAGTACAGTTCTCTAGCAGTGACCCAAGCTGCCATGAAAATTATTATCCCCACTCAGTAAGCTCAGGGAACTTGGAATATATTCATAAAAGTAGCATTAAAAATGGAGACCATGGACTATCAGGATCTGTTGAAAAAACAGAATGGTTAGCCTAGAGAAGAAAAAGGAGGTTGAAAAGGACATATGATAGCAGTCTTGAAGTGTTTCAAGACCTGTCTTGGTAGATTAGATTTGTTCTGCTTGGCCCTGGAGGGGCCAACTAGAGGCAACGGAAATTGCAGAGACATAGATTTTGTTTCCAACAGAGGAAAAATATCCTAACAAAAAGATTTATCTGCAAGTGGAATGGTCTGCTTCAGAAGATAGCAAAGCAGCTCCCCATCTCACCAAAATTCGGATTTTTTTTCCTGTGAGCACATGAAATTGTAATTCCTAGAAATGTTTAAAGCAGAGACTGGCTACCCTTTTGGTAGATGAAGGGAATTCTTTTAGAGATAGAAGTTGAATTAATTATTCTGCAGTAGTTGGGATCTCTTGTTATAGGATAAAGGTTCAGCTTTGCTGTGGGTTCAGTGGGCTTTCATGGGCCAGCCTGAGGGCTAACTAGGTTCCAAATTCCTAACAAGTACCTGCTCTGCATTTTCAGAACCCAACCTGTTAGTAAATTGAAGATGGACTGTACAACCTGACATTTAAGTTGTACAGAAATTACAGTATTTAGAAACTTTCTAAATACTGTATCCACCTACAAATTTCTTCTACATTAAAGAAAAAAAATCCTACCACCTTCACTACTCATGTTCCTTTCTTATGATGGGACAAGGTGACTTTTCAATGCTGGTCAATGTATTAATGTATTAATAAGAACGAGCCTATGCTATGTTGATGATGTTTGTCAGTGACATTCTAAAGAAAGAGCCCCAAAAGCATTTGGAAAAGTAGGAAGGGGAGCAAGGGATCTCACTAATTTGGGTTGAAAGGTAGACTGGCTTCCAAATTCCAACCCCAAGAATCTTCTTGTCATTATTGCAATATTATTTCACATTGTACAGGCCTAGAACTGGATATAGTTTTTGCCCTAGAAAATTTACAATCCAATACAGATTACTTATTTATTAATCTCTCTCTGCCTCAGAACAAACATCTGGTGTTTCTATGATAAAGTGATTAAGTTTTTGCCAGTATGGATTCAAAGTCTGGAATTTTGGAATTGACTTGGTTTATCAAGTTGTTGGAAGCTGACCCCTTTACCATGTCTAGATGGCAGTTTTTGCCTCAAGAACAGTAATATTTATCTGCCTGTCTTTATCAGACTTCCAGAGCCCCCGGGCACCACAGATGTCCATTTATTGACTAGGCGCAAGGTCATAGAATACTTATGGAGTAATGTTGGAAAATGTTTCCTCTTAAACAAACTTATTTTGCATTTTGTGACGTAGAAGTAGGACATGATTCCAAAATGTAAGAAAGCACTTGAAACAAGGTCCCGGTCATTTGATCCTGCCCTTGATCCTCTCCCAGTAGGAATGTCTGATACACTTCCTGTGAAACTGAGAATACTTTTCTTCCCTTCCTCTGAATCCCTTGCTTCCTTTAAGACTCAACTCATGTACCATCTGTCTTCTACCCCTTTATGTGAGTGCACTCTGTCTTCAAATTGCGTTCTGTCTACCATCTATTTATTTATTTAGCCATTTATTCATGTATTTGCCCATTTGTTCATTTATTTACCTTTTTATTACTCCCCCTCCTTCCTCAACTTCCCTGAGGGCAGGAGTTGCTCTGATCTTGTTTTGTTTTGTTTATAATCCTGGTACCCAGCACAGTGCCTTGTATACAGTAGCTGCTTAATAATCAGTCAACACAGGGGGCGGAGCCAAGATGGCAGCGTAGAAGCAGCAAAGCACCGCAGCTACCACACAAACACGCTAAAAAATTCATAAAATGGGACTCTAAACAGATTTTCAAGCTCCAAAACTCTCCAAAGGACAGAAAGCACATCTGTTGCTACAGGCAGCTCAGCAGGTGGGGCTCTTGACAGCAGTCTGGGAGCCGCAGCCGAAACCCCAGCCGGCTCAGGCCCCAGGGCATTGGGCAGGGAGCCGCGTCTATAGGAGAGCAGATTGGCTACACTGGAGGCACAGTTACCATATTTATCAGGCCAGAAGAAAAAAAGGCTAAGAGAAAGGTCAGTGGATTTTGCTAACTCAGGAGGAGAAGAGCGGGTCCGGCCAAACTTCTCCCAGGGCAAGAAAGCAGTGGGAGGAGGCTGTGGCAGCAGGAACTGCTGGAAGCAGCAGCGGCCCCCACTGGGCTGCTTCAGAGCCATCGGCCTGCAGATAACAGGGGGGCTGAGGCGATCCATCAGGGCCAAGGGCTCTTGCGTTGAGCGGCCTGGATCTGGATCGTGGTCTTGAGTGGTGGTCCTGGGGTACGCTTTCAGTGAGCCAAGGCTGGGAGGTGGGGCTGCAGCACCCCACTAAGAGCTCCGGCAGCTGTGAGGGCCCCAGCGATTTGGGACAGAGCTTTCCCCCTCCAGGAAGCAGAGTTCCACAGAGCTAAAAAACCAAGCAATCAATAGACTGGCCAACATGAGAAAAAGGAAGCAAGACAGGAATGGCAGTAAAACTCTAGAATCCTTTTTTAT
>JAQQSW010008890.1:0-13363 GCA_028646575.1 Pseudocheirus occidentalis
TCATGTCTTCAGTCAGCTTCACTGAGGAGCCAAATCCAAAATCTGTCTTGACTCTCTAAAATTATTCCTTATAAGCACTGGCCTTCTCCCAAGTCAACAGGGGAGTGTCTCAGCCAATAGCCTTCTCCCAAGTCAACAGGGGAGTTCACATCTTTTCACCAATGGACAGAGTTCTATACTTAGCCCTAAGTTACTAGGTCCTACTTAGCCCTAAGTTACTAGGTCCTACTTAGCCCTGAGTATCTGATCCACTTAGCCCTAAATATCCAACAAACTGATTACCATTACAGTGTTTGACTGAATGAAGTAGAACAGGAGATAGACAGATAAACAGACAGTAGACAGAAATACAGATTAGTTATGAAAGTGGGGTCCAATGTAGAACTCAGAGTTTGGGTAGTTCCTAAATGGCTCATCTTATTTGTTGATATAAACCAAAGGATATAAAAGGAAATGTATGTTCATAAAGGTGTTTACAACTCTAATGGAAGATGTTCATCATGGCTTTCAAATGCAAAGATATTTCTTGTAGATGGTAATGTCCCCTGTGTTCTTCTATTTGTGGGTAACATTATGCTGATTGCATTAAGCTCCAGAGCACAATAAAATGTGAAATTCATAAGAGTAATTATCCACACATGGAAACTCAAGTGAATGAAGAATACATATTGCCTAGCATTGTCTAAAACTATCAGTATGCACAATCAGTATGTGTGTATGTGAGTGTGTGTATGTATATATATATTGAGGGGGTGTAGGGGGTGTATATGTATATATATGTCTATATGTATGTCTATATACTTATCTATCAAATTTGTTGTTCAGTTGTTTCTATTGTGTCTGACTTTTCATGACCCCATTTGGCATTTTCTTGGCAAAATACTGAGGTGGTTTGCCATTTCCTTCTCCGGATCACTTTACAGGGAGGAAACTGAAGCAAAAAGAGTTAAAATACTTGCCCAGGGTCGTGCACCTAGTAAGTATACAAGGCTGAATTTGAACTCAGATTGTCCTGACTCCAGGCCAACCTTGAAGAGTTGGACAGTGGACTAGGCCAAAACTGAATACATGAACTGGAATAGTTGAGTAAGTCACACAGTGCTTTTAATTGTCTCAAACTTTGAAACTGATACCAAGGACAACGGAGAAATTTTGGTGGGCATGAATAGGTCACAACATATCACTAACAAAGAGCTACATAGTAGAAACAGAGTAAAGACATCATAAGAAATCTATGAGTGAGAAAGGAGAGGCACCATTTATGAAGCAACAGTGAGGGCTACCTTTGACTGCATGGGTGGCCTACACATTCCACTGATGTCTACGTAATATCAAAAGATCTAGAGGAAGGCTTCCAGTATATTGGGCAGACTTCCTGTGGAAGATTTAGGGGAGAATACAGACAAGACTTGACAGAGTGAGAACAAATGAATAGATTACAATCTATACCTAGGAGAGATGAGCTCACAGATCAACCCAGATGCAAAGTCCTCAAGCTTCTTCTTTTCAGTTTTGGTGCATCTTTAAAAATTTTTTTTAAATTAACTTTTGTTTATTTTTAGTTTACATCATTGATTTCCACAATATTTTGAGCTACAAATTTTCTCCCCATCTTTCCCCTATCCATCACCACAAAAGAGCGATCCCACTGTATGCCTCCTCCCCCAATCTGCTGTCTCCTATGTCTTCCCCCATTACCCTTCTGGCTTTCTGGTAGAGCAAGATGGATCTTCCTATCCTGGTGCTGGTGCCTGTATATCTTATTTCCCAGTTGCATGTAAATAATAATAATAATAATAATAATATATACACACATATTTTAATATTTGATTTTAGAACTTTAAATTCTAGATTCTTTCCCTTCCTCCCTTGTCACTCACCCTTTCTACTGGAAAGACAAACAATTCAATGTAGGCTGTACATGAGTTGTTACGCAGAACATCTCCACAATGGACATATTGTGAAAGACTGACTATATTTCCCTCCTTCCTATTCTACGCCCCACTCGTTCTATTCTCTACTTTGTCCCTGTCCATTTACAGAAGTGTGTGCTTCTAACAACTCTCCCCCTCAACCTACCCTTCCCTCCATCATCCCCCCTCTCATCCCCTTCCCCTGGACTGTCCTGTAGGGCAAGATACCCAATTTAGAGTGCATATCATTCCTTCCCTAAGCCAAATTCAATGAGAGTAAGGTTGATCCCATTCCCTTTTATCTTCCTGTTCTTTCCCTCCATTGTAACAGTTATTCCTTGCCTCTTCAATATGAGGTGATTAACCCCATTCTGTCTTTCCCTGTCTCTTCTCCTTCTATTCCTCTCCCACCTCTTAATTTCACCTTTTAAAATATCATCCCTTCCTATTCAATTGATCCTGTGCCCTCTGTCTATGTACCCATATATACACACACAGTCCCATATGTATTCATATACACATATGTGTATGTATATATACATACATACATATATGTATGTGTGTGTGTATGTATTTAAATTCCCTTTACCTGTCCTCATACTGAGGAAAGTTTCATAAGTTACAATTCTCATTTTTGTTTTTGCTTTTTTGATGAGCAATTGGGGGTAAGTGACTTGCCCAAGGTCACATGGCTAGTAAGTGTTAAGTGTCTTAGGCCAGATTTTAACTCAAGTCCTCCTGACTCCAAGGTCAGTGCTCTATTCACTGAGCCACCTAGCCACCCCAAATTCTCATTTTTCCATGTTGGCATGTAAATAGTTCAACTCTGATAAGTTCCTTATGATTTCTTTTCCATGTTTACCTTCTCATGCTTCTTGTATTTGAATGTCTAATTTCCTATTCAATTCTGTTTTTTTCCTCAAGAATGCTTTAAAGTTCTCCACCTCATTGAATAACCATATTTTCCCCTGAAATGTTATACTCAGATTTGCTGGGTAGGTGATTCTTGGTTTTAATCCTAGCTCCCTTAATCTTCAGAATATCATATTCCAGGCCCTTTGATCCCTTAATGTAGAAGCTGCTAGATCCTGCGTTATCCTGACTGTGTTTCCACAGTGTTCAAATTGTTCCTTCTTGGCAGTTTGTAATATTTGCTCCTTGATCTGGGAACTCTGGAACCTGGCTATAACATTTTTAGGAGTTTGCTTTTGGGGATCTTTTTTGAGAGGTGATTGGTGAATTCTTTCAAGTTCTATTTTGCCCTCTGATTCTAAAATATCAGGGCAATTTTCCTTGAGAATTTCTTGAAGGATACTTTCTAGGTTGTTTTTTTGATCATGGCTTTCAGGTAGTCCAATAATTTTTAAATTGTCTCTCCTGGATCTATTTTCCAGGTCAGTGGTTTTTTCAAGGAGATATTTCACATTGCCTTCTTTTTTTCATTTGTTTCAATCTGCTTAATAGTGTCTTGATTTCTTTTGTTAAAGACCTACTTTTTTTCTTGTCTCACCCTATTCTTCAATTAAAAAAAAGAAAGCAAAGACAATGGTTCAGCAAACACATTGGACAATTCTGTCACTCTCTAAAAAGACATTCCCAAATCAATTAGGGAGTCTTGTAATCCTAAATAAATACACAGACTTATAGAGCTGGAAGAGGTTGGAAATTATCTAATGCCGTCATCTTTAATAAATCAGAAAAGTGGGGAGTGGAGAGGTGGTTTGTTGAAGGTCACATAGCCAATTGATGGTAGGATCAGGACTAGAATCCATGTCTCCTAAATCAGTCTTACGCTTTCTCTATTGCACTATGCTGCCCTTTTAGGATGTGATGTAGCCTTGAAAATCAGCTGATGGTTGAAGCAGCCACACAAGGACATCCTCAGGCATTTGTGACAAGGACTCGGAAGGACTCTCACATTTTTGCTTACTCAGCCAAATTGAATTCATGGATGGATTCTTCACTGACCTTGTAACAGATGCCTGGTAATGAGCTCAAGGGGTTGAGGAACATGTTCCAAAACTGGCTTCCTTGCAGCACAAATGTCCTGATTGGGATCCTTATTTTCACATAGTCCTCACTCAGGAATGTGGCACATAGAAAGCAGGACAGCCCTTAATTATTGCTATTTGCACTGATAAGCAAACTGCTCCTGATACTGCCCTGAAAGCATCAATTAAGAGAGGTGAACATTAATATTATAGTGCAATTCATGTAGTAATGCACATTTCGGCTTTAATTAGCACAGTAATTCTTAGTGTAACCAGAGACATTGGTATCTCCCCTGACTTTTTTTCTTTTTAGAACTAAAAAATAAAAGAGAAGAGAGGAAAGCCACAGGACTCCAGATAATCACAAATATAATATCTTGTCTTCGTGTTCATGTAAGATTCACTTACTTTAATATTTCCTAAATATTTCCTCTGGGAATAATGAGGAGACTGTTAATGAATGGAATTATGTGCAGAAAAGTGCAAATTCAGGCTCCTTGAATTTTACCAAAATACTCCACAATAATTGGGATGATCTGTTATTATGTACCCTAGCAGTTGTGGAGGGGGAGAGGGTTGGTGCGGATTCATGATTTCTGGATTGGCTAGAGCAGTGGTACATATTACACACCAGAGGCTAATCATGATTTAGTTGTCATTTGTCTGGCATATAATTTCCTTTGACACATTGCTTCTATCAGGGATTTAATAGCTGCTTGTGCATGTTCCCATGCAAAGGTGTACCATGCCAAGTTAGAGAGCTTTTCTTAATCTTCCTTCCATACCTGTTTAAAAAGGGGTTCCCATCTGAATTCCACTCCAATTTAATCTGTGATTCTCATACAATGTTTCCCATGCTGGATAAAATATTCAATCACTTCTGGATTCTTAAAACATTTGATCTGGGATCAGAGAATCTGTACAATGTTCACTCTAATAAACAAGTAGTTATCTAAAAGTATTTTTAATGGATGCTTTATTTCTCTTTGGGGGGGGGGAAGGGAACTAATGTCCAGTTCTGAAGGCTAGAATCCCTGATCTCATAACAGGGAAACTAAAGTTAATTTAACTGGGGCATGTATAGTATCTAATTATTGAAATCACGAGAGAAACATCTCATAGTGGGAAATAGTTTTGGACAGGTTAGTTCCTGATCTGAGTTATGTTGAAAATTATTCTTCTATAATACTTAATCCCACCTTTTTTTCTGAACCATTCCATATATTGAACACATTTTAATCTCTACAATTAAGTAGGACACAGACATTATTATTCAGTTTGACAGATGAGGATATTGAGGCTTATAAACATTGGTTTTAATTTATAGGATACTGTCACAGAGTGAAAATTCTCCCCATTAACTCCCAGTGAAAAACCCCTAGGGAGGGAATGGAACTACTCTAAGTCAGTGTGCTTGGAAATGAATTAGTAGAAATGTCTGAGGGAGAGAAGGTTAGATTCAAAGTCATTATTCAAGAGAAGAAACGGAGGCCCTGCTGAAAGTCTATAGTCAAACCCAGGAGACTAAGAAGGAGGTAGAACATGGAGTTTGTAGCAGCGGTCTAAAGGAAGCAAAGAAACAATGGAATAAACACAATGTGCAAATGAGTGGCAGCTTTTGGTGAAGTGACAATTTGATATCTTATAAATCCTCTATTTGAGGTATTTAAAAAAGTAATGATGTTGTGCTAACCACACCTTATTCTTCTCTGTTGTGTTCCCAGATAATTAGCCCCAAATTGTCACATTACTGATGATCAGTAAATGTTGATTGATTAATTGGAACCCAGTTTAGTACCAAGATTTGTGAATTCCCATGTCACGACTCTGGGAATTAGCTTCAGCTTCCTCTTCTGCTTTTTTGTTTACAAGAATATCTGAGAAAACCTTGAAGGTAAATTAAATCTCACATCTGCACTAACATAGGTTGAGTTGGGTGCAAGGGGACAGGTCCAAAGTTAAAAAAAAACAACACCACAACAACCAGAACGTCTGATCTTATTCAAAGTAGTCTGGAGATTCTGAGGTATTTCTTGAGCTAACTTGGCACTTTCATCTGGTTGGGAGTATGTTGATACACACAGTACCACCTGGATGTGGGTGTTTAATACGAAATATGTGCTGATGGTCAAAGTGAATTTGGAGAAAGAAGTAAAATTTCAGATTATGCTTACACAGAAAGAGAGAGAGACAAACACTCAAATGCTATTAGTCTCTTATGCTCAGTATTGTGTTAATACAACACACAATGTTTTATACTAAAAAATGTGGCTTAAAAATTGGTTTTCTACTATGGTATAAAGTACAACGTGGTTAATTTACAGTTGCTATAGGAATTGCCTTTCTAGAAATGCCTCACTTTATATTCCAAAAGCACAGGGTGGGAGGAGGAGATAAGAATAAGATGAAAAGACTCAGAAGATGAAAGCAGGAAGTGAAGAGAGACTTAAGTGGATTAATCCATCTTTCATTCTGCAAGATACTGAGTGAACACAAAACTCAGTTCCAAAGCCACATTACATGCTGTGCATGTAGGTTGCAAAATACATGATAATCCACTTGAATATTTCTAAAATTAACTTCTGCAAGTGAGGAATTTATATTTAAATAATGGAAACAGAATCACAGAATTTCTGAGTGGGAAAGCACTTCTGAGTCAGACCAATATTTGGATAAGCATTCTCTCCACACACAACTTTTCAGGGGTCATCTAGCTTTTGCTTTCAGTGAGGAAAATCCCACTTTTCCCTAAGGTGGCCCATTTCACTTTGAGAGAATTCTAATTATTTTGAAGCTTTTCCTTACATCATATCTAAATTGACTTCTTTACAACTCCTGTACTTTCCTCCTAATTCTATTCTCTAGCCTCAAGCAGAACAAATTTAATTCTTCCAAAGGATAAACCTTCAAATATTTGAAGACAGCTGAAACTTATCTACTAAGTATTGTCTCCTACTGGATATGCATCTCTAGTTCTTCTAACGATCCTTAAATGGCATGAACTCCAATATCCTGTTGTTCTATCCTCTGGTTGTTCTCCAGCCTGCCAATATCCCTCCTAAAATGTGGCACTCAAAACTAAACAAAGTTCAGATGTAGTCTCTGGTAAAGCCATAGTACAGTATAGCAATCACCTCCTGAGTTGGATAGCCTAACCCTCTCTGAATGCATTAACTTCTTGACTATGACTATGAGTGTGCTACTGATTCATATTTAGATCTTGCAATCTACTATCATGACTAAATATTTTAAAGATTACTTGCTATATGGTCACATCTCCTGTATCTTGTATCTGTGAAGTTGAGCTTTCAAACCAAAATGTGACTTTCTATTTATCCTTAATAAAATTCATCATTTTAGATTCATTCTATTATTCCTATAAGGATCTTTATTAATCTTAATTCTGCCATCCAGTGTGCTAACTTACTCCCAGAAGTCTTGCACCAGCTTTACATTTGGAAACCATTATGCCTACCCATATTTTCATCCAAGTCATTGATTAAAAAAAAAAAATCATCGTACAGCATAAAGTCAAGCACAGTCCCTGGGGCCTTCTTCCAAGTCAATGCTGAATCCTTAGTGACTTCTCTTTGGGTCTAACTATTCAATCAGCTCTTTTGTCATCTAAGTCTCATTTCTACATGTTCCTCCTCTTTCTCCTCGATATCATGATCATGATTGTGATGATCATAGCTAGCATTTACACAGCAATTTACACATTTTAAAGCACTTTACAAATGTATCTCATTTTATTATCACAATAACCCCAAAATGTATATGTTATTATTATTCTGTTTTGCAGATAAAGGAACTGAGACAAACACAGGTAAAGTGACTTGCTCAGAGTCACACAGTTAGTAAGGATCTGAGGCTGGATTTCAACTCAAATCTTTGTGAATCCAGGTTCAGCACTCTATCCACTTAGCCACCTATTTGCCTCTAGGTATCATCTTGTCAGTATCATGAGAGACATAAACAAATGTTTAGTTAAAGTCTAAATAAGTTACATCTGCAGCATTTTCCTAATCTACCAGCATAAGAACTATTTTAAAAAGGAAATAAAAATTCACCTGGAATGCCATGTTTTTAATGAATTCAGAATGGTAATTTGTGATCAAAGCTTGCTTTTTGTTAAATATCCCTCTAATGATAAGTTCTAAAACATTGTCAGGAACTGAAGCCAAGCTCATTGACTTGTAGTTTGGATATTCAATTGCCTTCTATATTTTGATATCTCAAATAATCTTTTCCCTTTGCTAATTCTGTGTTGCCTCTCCACTTTTTCTAGGATCTTTCAAATATCATTATGATGACTTAGCAATACCATCCATTAGTTCTTTTTATAAATTTATTATTTATTTATACATTCATTTTAAAAAAACTCTCTCCAAATTCTCACCCTCCATCTGGCCTCTCCCTTACCCCTTAAGGAGGCAAGCAATATGACATAAATTATGCATATTAAGTTATGCAAAAACCTTTCCATATTAGCCAGGTTGCAACAACAAAGAAAAGCAAGAAAACAAAGAAAGAGAAACAATAGGCTTATAATTCATTGGTTGCCTCTCTGGAGGTAGATGGTATTTTTCATCATGAGTCCTTTGCCACTGTCTTGGATCATTGTATTGATTAAAGTAGCTAATTCATTCACAGTTGATCAGCATTATAATGTTGCTTTTATGATATACAATATTCTCTTGGATCTGTTCGTATTGAATCAGTTCATATAAGAATTTCCAGGTTTTTCAGAAACCATTCCTTTCATCATTATTTATAACACAATAGGATGCCATCAAAATCATATACTACAACTTGCTCATCTATTCCCCATTTTATTATCATCCCCTCAATTTCCAATTCTTTGCCACCAAAAGAAGAGCTATTACAAATATTTTTGTACATATAAGCAATTTTACTTTTTCTTTGATCTCTTGGGAATATAGAAATAGGAGTGGCATTATCGGGTCAAAGGGTATGAACAGTTTTATGCCCCTTTGGGCATAGTTCCTAATTGCTCTCCAGAATGGTTGGACTAGTTCATAATGCCACGAGGAGTGCATTGGTGTGCCTATTTTTCCACACCCCCTCCAGCATTTATTATTATCCTTTTCTGTTATACTAGCCAATTTGATAGTTGTTGGGTGGCACCTCAGAGTTGTTTTAATTTGCATTTCTTTATTCAATAGTGATTTAGAGCACTATTTTTTAACAGGATCATTGATAATTTTGATTTCTTCTTCTGAAAACTGCCTATTTATAGCCTTTGGTCATCTATCAATTGAACAATGGTTCTTACTGATTTTTAAATTGAATGTAGTTCCCCATAAATTTGAGAAATATGGCTTTTGTCATAGAAACTTGCTATAAAATTCCCCCAATTTCTGTTTTCCTTCTAATTGTGTCTATATAAGATTTGTTTGTACAAAAAAATTTCGTGTTATCAAAATTATCCAATTTATTTTAGTGATCCTCTTTGTCTCTTTTTTGGTCATAAATTCTTCTCTTATTCATCAATCTAAGAAGCAAATTTTCCCCTGCTCCTCTAATTAGCTTATGATATTATCCTTTATATGTAAATCACATAATAATTTTGAAGCTATCTTGGTTTACAATGAAAGATGCTGGACTATGCCTGATTTCTGCCGGACTGCTTTCCAGTTTTCCTATACATTTTTGCCAGATATTTAGTTCTTGTCCCCAAAGTTTGGATCTTTAGGTTTATCAAACAATAGATTCCTATCATCATTGACTACAGTATATTGTGTACCTAATTTGTTCCAGTGATGCACCACTCTATTTCTTAGCCCCTAAATATTTTGGTGATATAGTAATATATTTTTGAAATCTGGTACTGATAGGACATTTTCTTTAATTTTTTTTCATTGATTACCTTGATATTCTTAACCTTTTGTTCTTCTAGATGAATTTTGTCATTTTTTCTAACTCTGTGAAAATAGCGCTTTGTTAATTTGATTGGTATGGCACTGAATAAGTAAATTAACTTAGGTAGAATTGTCATTTTTATTACATAAATTCAACCTGTTGTTCAGTGATTTTGTCATGTCTGATCCTTTGTGACTCTATGGACCATACTGTTCATGGGGGGTTCTTGGCAAAAATACTGAAGTGAGTTGCATTTCCTTCTCAAGTAAGTCAAGATATAAGTTGTGATTTATTGATATGGTTATATAGTTTTTCCTAATATTGATCTAGTCATGCATTCCTGGTATAAATCCCACCTGGTCATAATGTGTGATCTTTATGTTATGTTACTGTAATCTTCTTGCAGATATGTTATTTAAAATTTTTACATCATTATTACATTGTTATTTTCTTTCCCTGTTTTTGATCTCCCTGGTTAAGGTATCAAAAACATATTTGTGTCATAAAAGGAATTAGGTAAAACCTCTTTATCTATTAAAAATAGTTTATATATTATTGGAATTAGTTGTTCTTTCAATGTTTTGTAGAAATCAGTTGTGAATCCATCTGGTCCTGAGGACTTTTGCTTAGGATACTCATTTATGACTTGTTCAAACTCCTTTCTCTTCCCATTCAATTTTCTCCAGGGATCTATCATATCTAAGTTTTCTAAATTTCCATTAATCTCTTTAATTTATTTCTTAATTTTTTATATTTAGATTTATCTAAGTTTTAGAGAGAAAAATTAAGATCCCCCACAAGTATACCTTTACTATTTCATCCTATAATGCCATTTACTTTTCCTTCAAGAATTTGGAAGCTGTGTCATTTGTTGTATATATGTTTAGTATTGATATTACTTGATTGTCTTTCATACTTTTTAGCAAAATATGGTTTCCCTAATTAACTCATTTAATTGGGTCTATTTTCGCTTTTTCTTTCTCTGGAATCATAATAGATTCTGCTCCAGCACTTTATCTTCATACCTTTCTGTTTCAAATGGGTTTCTTATAAACAATATATTGCAGAATTTTGGTTTCTAATCCATATGGCTAACTGCTGCAGCTAGCACAATATGAGCCTAGCTACCAGCTGAGTGAAATAAAAGGATAGAGAGAGAGAGAGAGAGAGAGAGAGAGAGAGAGAGAGAGAGAGAGAGAGAGAGAGATTTTCTAGCTGAATAAGAAAGAGGGAGAGAGACGGGGATGTATTCCATAGTCTGTTTATTGCAGAACTATTTCTACAGATCCAAAGATACGTGGAACTTGCAAAGTTTATATACCCTTAGCAGAATGCAAAGAACCACCCTTGGTCTTGATCTTTCTCTACCCCAGCCCAAAGGCAATCACTCGTTAAGCTCTTTATCCTAGGATCATGTCCAGAGGCACAAACAGGGAGTCATAATCAAGACTTACAAATTAAGTCAATACTTCCTTTAGATATTCATGAAACCAGTGAGAGCATCCACCCAACAAGATTATACTCACCTTGCATATCTGCCTAATGACCTTGTAGAACTGGGGAGCTAAGGTGGCCAAGACCCCTAAAAGTCTTGGCCTACAACAGCTAACTACATAGGTTTTATTGGTGAGTTCACCCCATTAATATTCACAGTAATGATTACTAATTGTGTTGCCCTCCATCCTATTTTCTTGTGTTTATCCTTCTTTCTCTTTTTACCTTACCCCTCCTCCGAAGTCCATTTTGCTTCTGACCACTGTCTTCCATTATTGATTCTCTCTCTTATCACTCTACCCTTTCTCTTATCCCCTTTCTTTCCTTCTTCCAAACTCTCTCTCTCTCCCTCTCTCTCTCTGTCTGTCTGCCTGTGTGCTCTTCTCCCTCTTTGAACAACTTCAGATGAAAATCGGGTTCCAACATTGTACCTACATCTCTTCCATTATTGTAAAAGCTTGTCCTTGCATACCTCTTTCATGTGTGATAATTTCCCCCATTCTTCCTCTCTCTTCCCCTTTCTCCCAGTGCATCTTTTTTTTCTCAACCACCCACTTCAGTTTTTTAGATCATCCCAACATTACATCTAAACCTTCTGTCTATGCAAAGTCCTTCTAACTGTCCTAAAAATGTTAAAGTTCTTAGGAATTTTATCTTCTGATATAACAATGTAAACAGTTTAACCTTATTTAATCTCTTGTGCTTTATCTTCCATGCTTACCTTTTTACCTTTTTGTTGAATCTTGTCTTTGAATGTAAAAATTTCTATTTACTTCTGTATTTTTAATCAGAATTTCTCTCAAGTCCTCTATTTCATTAAATATTCTGAGGTTTTTTCCTTTGAAAAATTATACTCAGTTTTGTTGGGTAGATTATTCTTGGCTGTAATACTACTCCTTTGACTTCTGGAATATCATATTCCAAGTGCTCTCTTCCTTTAATGTGGTCTCTATTAACTCTTGTGTGACCATTTCTATATCTCCATGGTATTTGAATGGTTTCTTTCTTACTGTCTTCAATATTTTGCCTTCAACTAGGGAGGTCTGGATTTTGGCTATAATATTCCTGGGAGTTTTCATTTTGAGATCTTTTTCAAGAGATGATAAGTAGATTCTTTCAACATCTATTTTACCCCCTGGTTCTAAGGTATTAAGGCAGTTTTCCTTTATAATTTCTTGAAATATATTGTGTTTTCCAGGTAGTCCAATAAATCTTAAATTATCTCTCCTTGATCTATTTTTCAGGTCATTTGTTTTTCTGATATGATACTTCACATTTTACTCATCCTTATTTTTTTTTTACTTCTTTATTGTTTCTTGGTATCTCCTCTTATAAAATTTTATCCCTTGGATCTTATTTATACTTTGAATCCTTTGCAAAAGTGTAGACTGTATTTCTCATGGAGACTCTGTTGTCTAGTCTACATTCTAAAACTGAACAATCATTTTCTCTCAATGTTCCCATTAGTACTACCCCAGCAACCAGTTCCTCAATTTGGCCAAAAATAGTCCCAGAATGGAATTCACCCTTTTTGACTTTTCCACTTTTGGGAGGATGAAATTATCATTAATGCAAGATAAGAAATGATTGGTTGTTTGGCTTTTGGCAGAGAACATTCCAGAGGATATCTAGATAATCAAAATCTCCCATTACTGATATATCTTATCTCTATGCTAGGCTTGCAATTTCTCCTCCAAATTCTTTGTACTTCTTTCTTTCTAGATGGCCTGTATTGTATTCAGATAAAAATATCAGCACTATGATTTTTTTCTCATAAATATTTACAAGTATGCTTCATCCTTTTGGTCCCCGGATTCCATCACACAATTAAGTGTTAATAAGCAAGGTTATTCCATCACTTACACTTTCCTTCTATTTTTCTTTTTAAAACACAGTATTCTTCTGGAATCATATTTTAATCATAGACAAAAATCTTACCAAGTCTCAGTGATACCTATGAGGTCAAATTTGCCTCCATGAATTATTGTCATCATGTTATTTGTTTACCCATTATAGCCCTCTTCCTCCTCCTCCTCCTTCTTCTCCTCCTCTTCCTTCTCCTCCTTCTCCTTTTCTCCTCCT
>JAQQSW010008891.1:0-13362 GCA_028646575.1 Pseudocheirus occidentalis
TTTGTAACTTGTGCTTATAACTTGGGTTTATATTCTTTGGAGTTCAGGGTGCTGACTTTTTCCCCTGAACTAGGTAAATAATATGTTTGTTTGATTAAAGAAAGATTGTTAACCCATTTGGAGTTGTTTTCCTTTAGTAAAGCAAATCTAAGAACCTGTGCTAGCAGCTGCCCAGGGTATGCTAGGGTGCTTGCTGATACACCATGCCATTGCAGTACCTTGTATATATATATTAGGGTGTTGATTTTCAGTATTAATTTTTGTCTTGACTTGTAAGTATGAGTGACTCTGGGGAGAAAACTCCTTTGACCAACAGAGCTAGTCTTCACTAGCTGAGTCATGTTCTGAGAGGACCACGATCACACAGATCATTAGCCAGTTAGTTTCATAAAACATTTGTTTTCTATTACTTAATTTATTTTTCTATTTATGAAATAATTTTATGAAACTATTTATGTTTGAATACATAAATCAAATCAAACGACTATTTATGAAATAGTTTTCAACATTCACTTACACAAGATTTTGAGTTTTTTCCTCCCCATCTCTCCTTCCCACCCCGATGGCATGCATTCTGATTACCCCTTACCCCAACCTTATTCCCTTCTATCACACACCCCAGCACCAACCCAACTCTTATCCCCTTCCCTTCTATTTTCTTGTAGAGCAAGATAGATTTCAATACCCGACACTCTGTATATTTCCCATTTGCATGCAAAAACAGTTTTTAACACTCATTTTAAAAACTTTGAGTTCCACATTCTCTCCCTTTCTCCTTCTCCACTCACCCTCATTGAGAAGTCAAACAATTTGATGTAGGTTATACATATGTATTCATGCAAAACACTTCCATAACAGTTATGATGTGAAAGACAAGCTATATTTCCCTCCATCCTGCCCCACCCTCATTTATTCTATTTTCTCCTTTGATCCTGTCCTTTTCTGATTACCCCTCCACCCAATTTTCTCTCCCTTCTATCATCTCCACGCTATTACTTTCCCCCGCTTTCCGGTAGGATAAGATAGATTTTCATACCCAATTGAGTGTATCTGTTTTTCTCTCCTTAAGCCAGATCCAATGAGAGTAAAGTTCACTCATTCCTTCTCACCTCCTCCCACTTTTCCTCCACTTTAAAAATTTTCTCTTGCCCCTTTCATGTGTTTATTTCCCCCATTCTCTCCCTTTCTCCTCCCAGCAGATTCCTCTCTCACCTCTTAATTTCATCATATCATATCATATCATATCATATCATATCATATCATATCGTATCATATCTCTTCACATCACATCACATCACATCACATCACATCATCCTTTCATATTCAACTCTCTCTGAACCATCTATTTACCTATCTATCTATCTTCCCTCCAAGTAACCTATTACTGAGGAAGCTCTCATGAGTTACAAATGTCATCTCTCCATTTAGGAATGTGAACAGTTCAATGTTATTAAGTTCCTTATGTTTTCTCTTTCCTGTTTATCTTTTCATGCTTCTTTTGATTCTTGTTTTTGAAAGTCAAATTTTTGTTTTTATTCAGCTCTGGTCTTTCCCTCAAGAATCCTTGAAAGTACTATATTTCATTGAATATTTTCCCCCTGAAGTACTATACTCAATTTTGCTGGGTAGGGGATTCTTTGTTTTTATCCTAGCTTCTCTGATCTACTTTGAGAAGAATATCAAATTCCAGGCTCACTCATCCCTTAAGGTAGAAGCTGTTAAATCTTATGTTATCCTGGTTGTGCTTCCAAAATACTTGGATTCTTTCTTTCTGATTGCTTGCAATATTTTCTGCTTGACTTGGGAACTCTGGAATTTGACTACAATATTTCTAGGCGTTTTCCTTTTGGGATCTCTCTTACAGGAGGTGATTGGTAGATTCTTTAAATTTCTATTATCCTTCCTAGTTGTAGAATATCAAAGCATTTTTCCTTGGAAGTTTCTTGAAAGATGATGTCTACACTCTTTTTTAATCATGGATTTCAGGCAGTACAATAATTTTAAAATTATCTCACCTGAATCTATTTTCCAGGTCAACTGTTTTTCCAATTGGATATTTTTCATTGTCTTTAAAAAAATCTTTTGTTTTTGTTTTATAATTTATTGATTTCTCATAAAGTCATTAGCTTCCTTTTGTTCCATTCTGATTTTTAAGGAATTATTTTCCTCAATGAGCTTTTTTCCTCACGATGTTTTTGAGCTTTTTCCTCAAACCCCTTTTTCCATTTGGCCAATTTTGCTTTCTATGGCATTTTTCTCTTCACTGGCTTTTGGGGCCTCCTTTGTCATTTGAGTTAGTCTATTTTTTAATGTTTTATTTTCTTCAGCATTTTTGGGTCTCCTTTATCAAACTTTTGACTCATTTTTCATGTTTTTTTCATCACTCATACTTCTTTTCCCAATTTTTTCTCTCTTTCTCTTACTTGATTTTCAAAATCCGTTTTGAGCTCTTCCATGGTTTGTGGCCAATTCATATTTTTCTTGGATCACATGGATGTAGAAGCTTTGATTTTGTTGTCTTCCTCTGGTTGTATGTTTTGATCTTTGTTGTCATCAAAGTAAGCTTCTAAAGGTTTTGAATCTACTCTGATTTTTTTTTTCTGTTTGCTCATTTTCACAGTCAATTACTTGATGTTTTAGTGCTTTTTAAAGGTAGGACTCTGCTTCCAGTGTGAACTGTTCCAAGCTTCAGGGATTTTTTGCAGCTGTTTTTAGAGATACTTCTAGGAGCCTGTGAATTTTCAACTCTTCCAAGATGGCATGATCATAGGAGAGCTGTTTACTCCTCTCCTGGCCTGTGCATTGTTCTGTGAATGACCACAAGCACTCTTTTCTATCTTGGGACTGTGAGGAGTATTCCATCTCCTCCATCACCACAAGCTCCACCATGTCAATGCTCCTCCTAGACCCAGGACTATCACTTAGGACTGTGACCCAGATCCAAGTATGGGCAAAGCAAGAGAATCCTGCCTCAATGCCAGCAAAGAGATCCCTGCAATCCCTCTCTGATAAACTGCTTGATCCCTTCACCTTCTGTGGCCTGAGAGCTCTGAAAGCCGCCACTGTCACTGCCCCCCAACCACTGTTCTGGGGCTGGGGCTGGACTGTGCTCCTCTCTCACCTAGGTCCCAGAGACCTTTCCTACTGACCTTCTAAATTGTCTTTGGTGTTTGTGAGTTGAGAAGTATGGAAATCACCACAGCAGTCATTGATTCAGTCCCCCAAGACCTGCTCTGGCCTTGTCTTTGTTGCTGGTCCATGTTGGGCTGTGTTCCTCTCCCAGTCCGGTGCAATAGACCTCTCCTGTCCACCTTCCAGGTTGTCTTGGAGGGGAGATTTGTTTCACTTTTTCATTTTATGGGTTCTACTGCTCTAGAATTTGTTTAGAGTCATTTTTTAAAGGTTTTTGGAGGGGTTTGGGGAGAACTCAAGCAAATCCTTACTTCTATCTGTTGTGCAAATTAAAATTTGTGATAGTATATGAGGTGTTGTTCATATTCATGCACTCAAAAGACTTAATTTAAATTCTTAGAGGTATATGTGAGGAGAAAGAGTGTCCTAGGATTAATCAACAACAACTAAAAAGGTATGGTGAGGGGAAATGAAATGTTAGATGTGAGGAGTATCAACAAGGCCAGTTTGACTGGTATAAAGAAGGTATAGATGGGAGTATTGTAAGATATGGATGGAAAAGTAGAACAAGTTAAGGCAAATCAAAGCAATGAACTTTATTAAACACTGAAAATTTTATATGTGCATCTGTGTATGTATATGTGTGTGCATACACATATATGTTTATACAGATATACATATGTTTTACTATTATCACATATTATATATAACATGCATTATATATGTACATAGTGTATTATATTACACACATATATTATACTAGAGTTTATACAGACATACACATATCTATATACAACATTCCCTGCCCTCCATGAGCTCACAGTCTAATGGGAGAGACAGCACATAGCCACTATGTACAAACAAGACCTGTATGGGATAAATTTGGAGTAGCCACAGAGAGAAGGCAGTAAAAATGTAGAGGACCTAGGAAAGGCTTCTTAATTAGGGTGGGATTTTAGCTGAGACTTGAAGGACTTCAAGGAGGTCTGGAGGTTTAGGGGCTACAGATTAAAAAGGTCCCAGGAGAGCAAAAAAAAAAAAGGAAGCTTTTACTTAATCCTGGAGGTTGCAGGGGACTAGTGGAATTTATTGAATGGGGTATTGAAATGATTAGACTTATGCTTTGAGAGTTATAAATACTTCTTTCATATTAATAATCAATTATTGAATTATATTTTTTCCTAGATTGAGCTAGGTAAGGGCAGACTAGATGAGATATGTCTTTTTGTTCAAGAAAGTTAACAGAGACACATCCCTCTTTTGAATAAGTCCACATCTTGTTATAACATTCACTCTTCTCATTAATTGTTAACCAGTCAGAGAGCATCTACTTAACCAGGGGCATTGAATGGGTTCCATGAGGGGTCTTTGGCATTCTAGAGTGAGACTATCCCCTTTTATTAATTAATAATTAATTGAAAGATTAATTATCCAGAAAGTATATCTCTCAGACTTTTTAGTATATTTACTTTGGCAGGTATGTAGAGGACTGATCAGACAAGGGAGAGATTGCTGGCAAGAAAAAGATGGAGGATATTGCCATAGTGTAGGAGAGAGGTAATAAGAGACTGAATTAGTATAGTGGACATGTTGAGGGGATCCCAGGGGATGCAAGGTGTGGAGGCGGAAGTGACAAGATTACTGTATCACACTTAAGTGTCATAATGTTAATTTTCTATGTAATTTTTACATGTTGGATTGTTGTGAGAAAATGATTTTATAAATTTTAAATTGCTCCACAAGTGAAATTTTTTTTGATCTAGTGAGAATGTGAGCTCCTTGAAGGTAGGAATTGTTTAAGTTTTGTCTTTATATCCTCATGAATTTGCACACTGACTGGCATATAATAGGTATTTAAGTACACAGCACTGAAAGATAAATTAGTAATCTTTACTCAACTGGCACATGGTGAGAGTTTTAACAGTATAGATGGTTTGTACCCTTTCTTGAGGAAGATGGAAATTTGTGGGAGCCGATATTGATGAGGCATTTTGTTTTTGCCCTTCTTCCTTTTGACTTAAAACAAAAGCATATCCCTTTAGAAAAAATACAGAATAGAGGAGATGATAGTTGATAATTCATACTTTTGCAGTTAAGACATTAGTAATTTAGAGCTGTATTTTTGTTTAATTTTAATTTTGCTTCAGTATATGTGTTTACGATTTGTAGAGATGGAATAAATTTAGGAAAGAAGAGAATGAAATGAAAGCAGCAAGATCTGATACCTGAGTGGTTCTGGAATGTAGTATCACATAAAAAAAAACCTCAGTGAAACAAAGAAAATTATGAGTTATTACTGGAACATTCTTAAGCCACATAGGGACTGAGGAAAGCCCTTGGGATGGCTTTGATCTGAATGTGCACAAATAAGTGAGTGAACTGGTAACTCAGAGATAGGAAGTTGTCTGTGGGTCAAATGAGTTGATACAACAAACTTGACAATGTTTCACTAACTGTCCAAGATGCAAAAGTCTAAATAGTCAAATTCTGCTTGTTTTCCATGAAACACTGCCTCTGTGTGTGTATAAAGGCAGGAAGAACAAACTTCATAAAAATATTTCTTAGAAGCTTTAATTTTTCCCTGTCTTTCTCTCTTTGTGATTATTAACAATTTTGTTTACATGATTTGCTAGTGTAAAATCAGCTTCTAATTAACGCATTGTTTTAAGGCAGGATATCAGCATTACACAATTTTGAGTTGTTTATTGTTTTTCTATAAAAAGTTTTTCATTTCTATCTCTTTCTCCTTTTCTACAATTCTTCAAGGATATCTTTACTTAACATCTTACCTTCCTTCTAAAGTCTTTCTACTTACTATAAATTCAAACTAGAAATAAAAATGACAACAACCCCTCCCCCTTCCCAATTCATTTCTGCCTTTGCACACATATATAATTTGTAGAAAAATAAAGACACAAGAGAACTTCATTGTGTGAAATATTACCATTCAATTTCAAAGGTTTGAAATTGAATGGAGGATCTGTCTATATAGTTACAGAAGTAAATTTTTTGAGTCCCTTCTCTGCTCCTGATTACTCTGGCTTTTGGCACCATGTCTACACTACAGACTCACCCTGGAAACTCCCTCTGCACCTGGGGCCTCCTTGCTTTGGAACATCTAACTGTCCTTGTGACTGCTCACTTATCCATTGAGAAATATTCCTTTTTCTATCCATTCCTCATGTTTTGACAATTCTCCTAATCTATTTTTCTTCATGATCTTACAAAAGAAGAAACTGTGCCTTGGAGAGATTAATTGAATTGTCTATGATTACATAGATAGTGAGGGCCATGGAAAGGATTTAAACATAGATTTTCCTGGCTCTCAGGTCAGCATTCTACCTGTTTTATCCAATAATCCAAACTCAGTGTGACAAAGGCAAAAGACAGTAATTCTACAAATAATATTAAGCCCAAGACTTGGGATTCTATAACAACATACTGCTAATGAAGGTTGCACGTATTTCCGATGGTCTTAGGAATCTCCTCCATTGGTCTCCAGGTGGTCTGCCCACAAGCAGACATGTCCACACACACATATGAGTATTAAAGGGTTGCAGCAGTAGGAAGGTTGAGAGCCATTGTTTTAGATTTTGTGTGTATGTGTGTGTACGTGTGTGTGTTTGTGTGTTTGTGTGCAATTTGTGAAGCCTATAGACCTTTCACTCATAATTTTAATTTCATTAAATTTAACACATAGTAATCCAACAAGAACAAATTACATTGATATTATATTCCCCCCCCAAGTTCATAGCGACCTTGAAATTTATCAACATAACCCATAAGACATAATTCATGAATTCTAGTTAAGACTCTCTCTTTTAGAGGGGTTTTGAGAGCTTTTTGAGACAGAATATTGTAAACATTGGATCAAATTCCTTCAGATACATGGGTGACTTGGGTGGATTTCTGTTATTCTCTGCTCTCTAGGGGCCCCTACAACCTTTCTTCCTCTCATTTCTGCAAATTTTAAGGGATTGACCCTGAACAGCCTGAAGTGCTAACACAACATGTATGGATTGGTTGGTCTGAATGACTAGACTTAACTCTGGATTCAGATCATACAAATTTACTACCTACCTAAAGTCTGTGATTTGGGAAACAAATCTGGTGATGATGAACTGACATCCTCCCAAATTTCATCACTTGTTTATCTGCGGTTTGGCAACACATGGAAATTGAACTGTCATTTGCCCTACTGAGTTAGTGATATTAGTAATGCTATAAGTACATTCTTTCTTTAAATTATTCTATTTAAAACACATCTTAGATTGGAATTGGATTAACAAAAGGAGAAAAAGTGAATTATTTCTTCCCTTATGAAGCCCTCTCCTTTTTTGGAAAATTACTAAATGATGAGCATAGACAAAAAAAGATAATTGTTATTTTTTAATAATTGGCTTTGTGTTCCCAGATTGAGACACATACAACAATAAGAAATGTCATTGGGGGCGGGGGTTCAAATGATAAGAATATGGTTTAAAAGGAAGACCATTCTTTTCAAGCATTTAAAATAGTGTTAAACAAGAAGTACATTAACCAGGTCAGTTTTCAGCATATTGGGTGAAGACTGTGGAGTCAGGTTTTTTACTAAACACAGGAGTAAATCCTTTCCTCCTTATAATCACATACTACTCTCTGAGAACATGAACAATTTGATTTATCTTACTACTGTCTCATCCATATCTCACTGAATCAATATTCAGCTTGGAAATACACCATCCAAACAGGTCTCTGCTGCAGAATCTTAACATTGAAATCTACCTTAAATATCGTTTATTCACATGGTTTGCTTGCTGTATCAATTATTTCTATAGCATCTCTGATCAGCATCACTCTTTGTTCAAACTCACTATCTCTTCAAAAAACTTTTCTTATGAAGCAATCAGTGCTAGAATTTACAGACAGGTGTTCAGTGTAGAAGTCTGTGGATGATTGTGGATCTCTCATATTGTTCAAGCCCCTATCTCTATGTAAAATTTCTACAGTAAAATGTATGTCTAGATTTCACGTGTGCTACTAAACAGACTGATGTAGGGGATAGTCTACTGTATTTGGAATCAGGAAGACCTGAATTCAAATCCTACTTTAGTCACTTACATTTTTTAAATTATGTATTTGCAAAAATTAACAATTTTAAAAGACTTAGGAACCATGACCTACAAAACAATTAATCATGATTCTAGAAAACTGATGACCAAGTGTCTGAGAGGAACTGGTTCCTTCTAAAGAGGATTTTTCACAGTAAGTTTGTTGTCTTTGTTTTATTGAGTCATTCAAGATGTTCTTACCTGACACGGGTATTAGCTTCCTAGAACATCCTGTAAATTATTTCAAGTGAGGCAAGTGATGGATTCAATTAACCACTGCCTTAAAAAAATATGGAAGGAATCTCTCATTCTCTTCCTAAGAGACTCTCTTAGATGTCCCTGGAATTAAAAACTCCAATGAAAGAACAGGATTGTCTAGGTTTGGTCTGTTTTCTTATCTTGTCTATTATATACTGTCTGAAACCTACCTCTCTGAATCTTGTTGTATCATGTACTACACATCAGTTATTGTGCTTAACAAACATTATCCCATATGATGGTGACACAACCCTAAGAGTTACATGCTATTATGCCCTTTTTACATAGGAGAAAGCTGAGACAGAGGCAAAGTGAGTTTCCCAGGGTCATATTGTTAAGGTCAGAGTTGGGAGAGTTGTTTTATATTTGAAAGAATTCGCTCAGATCTTCTCTTTAGACAACTGGAGATTTATTGACACAAAAGTATACAGACTTGAGATTTCACAAGGAGCTAAACAAAAGCCCCAATATAGGAGAAGAACCAGACTTATATAGACAGAAAGCTATACAGACTGTAAGATGATTTTGGGGTTTTTTATGGGGGTTGGAGATTTAGGGACAGGATAAGTCTTGCAAGATAAGGACACCAGAGGAGGACCATGAATGATACAAGATAAGGGAGACAAGGGAATCTTATGAGCCAAGAGGGAGAAAGACAAGGAATTACGGGGTCCTGGACAAGGGAGAAGTTTTATGGTATTTCAAGATAAGCAAAAAGGCTTTAGGATGCCTGTAGGCCCAGGATGGCCTCACAAGGTACTAAAAACCAGCCCTTAATATTATCCTTTAGGGCACCTTTGTATCCACATCAATATAGCTAGTAAGCTTCTGAGTCAGAATTTGAACTGAGATCTTCCTGAGTTAGGTAGGTAGGTGGTACAGTAGATAGAGTACTGAGCCTAATCAGTAAGACCTATGTTCATATCTGGTATCAGGTTCTCATCAAACTGTATGACCCTATTCAATATTATTCTTTTTTTTTGGAGGGGGGAAGGCAAGGCAATTAGGGTTAAGTGACTTGTCCAAGGTCACTCAGCTGCTAAGTGTCTGAGGTCAGATTTTGAACTCAGGTCCTCTTGACTCCAGGGCCAGTGCTCTATTTATTCACCGCACCACCTAACTGACCCTAGCACTTAACTTTTAAGGTTTTTGTGAAGATCAAATGAAGCAATCTTTAAAAAACTTAGCACAGTAACTGGCACATAATGGGTGCTGTATAAATATGAGTTATTATTCCTGAGTTTAGGCAAATTGTTCCACCCCTATGACACCTAGCTATCCTAATCAAAATCAAACCAGCCAAAATAAAAACTAACCAAACAATCAGACACCTCCTCTCTGCAGGTGAGAGGGATTCCTTTTCCCATTTGCATGTTTATACATAGTAATCCTCACCCCTTTAGGGTAAGGACTTCAATCTTGTTCAACCTCATTCCTGGGAATGAATGTACCACTGCTTCGAATGCTAGTCCTTAACATATTAGCCATCTAAAAAATATTCATTAATAGATCCTAGAAAAGAGCTTGCTGCTCCTCTGAGATGAATTGGAATTAGGTGTGGAGCCTGGAATCACTTGCTTTGAGGAGTTTAAACAGCATCACAAGAGGTCTGGATACTCCATAAACTATCTGCAGCTGAAGCCAAGTGTTCTCACATCACTCTAGGTCACTGTGTTGGCCACTCCGAGTGATCCTGGACTGAACTCCTGTCTTCTGTTGCTCTTGAAGACCAACTCTTTGAAGACTCAAAGGAATGCATGCATCAGAGATATCAACAGAGACTTGATTGGGTTTTTCCCCAGAGGCATAAACTAAGAGTAGAGAGTGAAAGCTTCAGAGGACCAAATTTGGCTTGACAACAAGGAAAGTCTGCCCAAATATTACAACTGTCCAAAAGCAGAATGAGTTGCCTCTAGAGATAGGCTGGATTTTCTCTTTTCAGAATATTATTGAAAGGTTTTCTATTCAGGAATGGCTTTTATGGTAGATATCTTCTATGATATCTACCTGAGATTCTCTGTAGGATTCTAAGAAAACTGGCTATTTGCATTCCTTATAAGCCAGTTCTGTAATTAAGTAAAGGATTAAGACTTTAAAATACTGATCCATTTTCAAGAATATAGGAAATGGAAGTGGGAATCAGTTGATTTGATCATATTTCACATGTTCCATGTAAGTACAGATGTCTTTAATGTCTAGATGCAGCAATGCATGCATCCATCTCTGTTCTTTCCTGAGGTGACTTATGTTGTGGGGATTGGAGAGAAAAGGATTAGAAAGCACCAGGAGTTGGGGTTCAGACAGATGTTACTTATACATTTCTCCAAGTCACTTCCTCTAAGTATGATGCATTATCTCCTGACCTAAAGAATAATATTTCTTTAAAAATTAAAGGAAGATAAGCCAGAACTTTTTCTTTAAAGCATCTGAATTCATTCTTCGTGAGGCTTTCCTTGTGTATTCACTGCATGTAGCACATCTTACCAATTCCACGTGCAGAAGATCTACTTCCAAGACCCATTTACTGATCTTTTGGAGTACAAACACTGAGGAAAAATGTGTTTTTTTCTTAGTAACTATTATCTTGGAGCCTCAGAGATTCTCTCATTCTCTCTCTCTCTCTCTCTCTCTCTCTCTCTCTTTCTCTCTCTCTCTCTCTCCCCCCTCTCTCCCCCCTCCCCCCTCCCTTTTCAAAGTTTAGTTTCTTCTTCAGGAGGAATTTAAGATGTAATATGAGTAGATTCTTGCTCAATGCATATCTTCTTTCCCTGTTGTCAAGGCAAGTGATATGGAAATTGATGTCTCTTTGACCAGGATTAAATGACATAAATCATGTCTTCAAGACCCTCATTTTATTATAACCCACCTCCCAGTGTGTTGACCAATCAGGGTTGATTGGCACCCCTTGGGAACACCTACTCTTCAAAGGGCAACCACCAAATTGATCCAGTTCCAAACTGGCCCTCTTATGGGGGCCCAGTTTTGGATTGAACTCTCATTCAATGTATGGCAAGGCAGCTTTAAGAGATATTAAAATGGTGACACATGCACCCTAATTTTGTTTGTCTTTTATTTTAGAACAGACTCTGTTCCAAATTGGGGTTCATGGGGTTCAACAACACATAAACACACAATATTTTTTCCAGTAGGATTAACAGCCTTATTGCTTACTATCATTTGTGAGGAGAGAGAGAAGTTCAGGGATGTGTCTGAAGGTCTTACATTAGAATGTAAAATATATTACAACATAAAGTGATGTGCAATAAGGTTTGATCCTAATGCTGTCAAGTGTCTTCTGCAGATATCACTGGCACATTTGTTCATCTTTGGAATAACCCTAGACTCTGATTTAAAAATTCATTTTGTGACAGAAAAAAGGCTATTGAAATCTTCCTTCCTGGTGCTTGCTCTAGTCATGGATCTGCTAGTAGCAGCAAAGATAAGGAGGACTTGAGACATAACTTGACATGCATTACCTCAAGGTTAAAACTAGATTAAGGTATTCTATGGAAAAGCCTGAGGGGGTAGGAAGTGGGTGACAGACTCACTCCTCAGTTGTTAACAGACTAAGTGAGTAACATCAAAGGACTATTTTTAAGCAGCTCCAGAGTTCACAAGGTCCGTAACAATACTGCTCTTTTGGGGATACAGAATAATTCTGATTGCATTGTTACAGGGAACTTCTAGATAAAGAAACTCCCTCTATCACTGCAACTTGGCACCTTCTCTGAAATTCACAGTCTGCAATACTTAGAGGCCCGAGAGGTTAAGAAATCTGGTCAGGTTGGCACAGCCAGTATGTGTAAAAGGAATTTATTGAACACAGGCTTTCCTGTCTCCACAAAAGATTTTTAATCACTCACCCACTCTGGTATTGATGGGGTGCAGGCTCTGGGAACTCCCTTGAATTCTCCTTGGATCTTTCCACTTGATGAGGCATTTGCCTGAGGCCAAAAGGCTTTCATTATCACTGGACCCAAGTCTCTATTACTCTTAACCTAGCCTAGCCCTCCATTGGCCAGCTACTTCCCCCTCTTGATCTTAGCAAAAAAATCTATACCCAAATCTATTACCCTTAAACTAGCCTAGCCCTCCACTGTCTGTCATCTCCAGGTAGCCTTTAGCTATTTTCCACTCTTAATCCCATTCCTGGAGTCTGACCTCAGTCTCATTAAGATCTTCTGTAGACTCCAGACTCTCCCCAAACACCTTCTGTAGACAATCCCTGGACCCCTCCCACATCCTTTCTGTATATAAGATCCATCTTTGCCTCCGTGAAGCTGCTGAGATTCAGTCTAGAGAAGTCTCAGTCTGTGTCAGATTGTTCTGACCTGTTTGTCAACACAAGTGTAACAAATATTTAGACTCCTTAAGAGTCTACCAATTATGGTGAATCTTTAATAAACGTTTTTTTTAAAAATGTTGATAGAGAAGACTTGAGCGGAATTCCTTTGGTATGACCTGGTGTGTTGGTATTTTGGGGTCTTTAGCACCCCTATACCCCAAACCTCAATAATACTGTCATTTGAGGGGGCAGAGCCAAGATGGAGGCATAGAAGCAGCAAAGCACCACAGCTCCCACACAAACACGCTAAAAAACTCATAAAATGGGAGGCTAAACAGATTTTCAAGCTCCAAAACTCTCCAAAAGACAGAAAGAACATCTGTTGCTACAGGCAGTGCAGAAGGTGGGGCTCTTCACAGCAGTCTGGGACCTGTGGCCGAAACCCAGCTGGGTCAAGCCCTGGGGCATAGGGCAGGGAACTGTGGCTATAGGAGAGCAGATCAGCTGCACTGGAGGCACAATTACCACATCTATCAGGCCAGAAGACAAAAAGGCTAAGAGAATGGTCAGTGGATTTTGCTAACTGGGGAGGAAAAG